>CM057817.1:28921415-29068915 GCA_030067965.1 Latrodectus elegans
TCACTGAAGAAGTCTAAACTTTCAGAAAAGGTTGACGAGAAGATACTACCAGTTTACCAAAGACTAGCCTCTAAAGAAATTCTTCTTCTTTGTGCTTCTGCAAAAACTCAAAATGCAAATGAAAGTCTTCACAGCTGTATATGGAAAAAAATACTCGAAAGACATATTTGTATCCAAAAAGAGACTGTAGTATGCAGTTACTCTAGCCATCAGTGAGTTTAATTTTGGAGTTTTAAGTACAACAAAACTGCGTGCAGGATTGTTGTCTGATCACACTTTAAAACTTTCAAAGAAAAAAGATGCAACATGAATTTCACAAAAAATCGAAGGTCATCAAATTTTTATAATCTGCAACAAAAGTCAAAAAAATATAAAAAAAAAATTAAAACAAAATCCAAAAGTAATGCCTAAAGTGTTCGAAAATTTAAAAAAAGTTATTAATTTAAAAAATTTAAGATTTATGTGTTTAAAATATTAGAACATTAATATTCTACCTACAAAAAATAAATATGTATATAGTAAAATCAAAAAGTAAAAATGTTAAGCATATTATAAATAAGAATATATGGTTTTCTATTATTTTTCCAATAACTTTGTATAAAAAGTAATTTTTAAAATATATATTACTTTTTACTATGTTTATATTTATCTAGATAATATCTAGATCTAGATTTATCTAGATATAATTTTATATTTATCTATAATTTTTAAATTAATATAGTAGATGCCTACACAGTTTATGCTTTCTATGCAATATATAATTTTTTCTAATGTTCGAAAAAATTTTAAAAATGCAATTTGTAAATTTTAATTAATTAAATTTATTTTAAATAACTTTCTATTTTTTTTAATAATGAAACATAATTTTGTAAACAATTCAATAAAAACAATTTAATGGTATTTAAATATGAAATTATTATCTCAAGTACCTCACAGATTTAAAATACTGTTTTATTAATTTTTATGATAAATATGTGAACGTAAAATGCCCCATCCGTATTAATTTTTTCCCACGTACGTGGCATTTGCTACAGTTGTTCGTCATGACGTTTTCTCTCTTCAAATGTTCCTAAAAATCTTGGCTGTAACTTTACTTAAAATTAAAATTTAAAGTCTGAAATTAATGTTGATGTGATATTTTTATGAATTATTTTATTATATGTATTTAAAAAGTTTTATTTAACAAACGTTCCTTGTAAAGTGCTATTTTTATAGATAGATTGTTTCATATATATATAAATATAATTATTTATGAAAACTGAAAGAATATTTCCATATTTAAGAGGCAGGGGGTTCTTTTAGTATTGAACATTCATCGGATATTATAATTATATTTGTTGCCATAAATCACTTTTTAATTTATGTTTTAACTTGAAATTTACAATTTAACTTAAACTTATAAGCTTAATATTTGTGCCAAATTTAAAGAAATTTGAATAAAAATTGAAAAAATTAGCTTTGAAAGTCCACTGTCCCTTTAAATTGTAAAGAACAGATCACGAAATGGAAGAAAAGAGGAAGTGAGATACATTTATATAAATATTTAATTTTATTTGGCAAGCTTATTTATGACAGTGAGTTATTTTCCAAGAACTTATTTTTCAAACGTCAGCTTAAATCTCAGTGCTACGTTTTATTGAAATGCCGGATGAATTCAATATATAAAGTTAAATTTCAGTTTGCTAAGAATTTTGTAATTGGTAATCTACCGAATGAAAAATACAGTTAAAATCAGGAATAGAAATTTAAGAATGAATACACAAATATAGATTTATCCCAATTAAATTGATAAATTATTTGATTACTAAGGAAAATTCGTAATAATAAATGAATCTGAAGCTTTGAAATATCTCTTTTTGATGATTAATGCATCTGACCTTCAGAAATTTTAAGAGTGTATCTCAAAAATTTAAATTTCGAATATTTTGATTTTTATCACATAAAATGAATGCATTTTATTTTTTTATTAGGCATTAAATTA
The DNA here is from genome assembly GCA_030067965.1 of Latrodectus elegans. NCBI lineage: Eukaryota > Metazoa > Arthropoda > Arachnida > Araneae > Theridiidae > Latrodectus > Latrodectus elegans. The sequence continues at coordinate 28,923,397 of CM057817.1, forward strand.
GAGCTACACAAAATATTTAGAAAACCCACAAAAAATGCCACCTCAAATTTTAAATAGTTATAATTTAATCATTTACTCTTCATTAAGTTTTTGGATTCCGAATATGCATTTTATTTTAAAAAATTTAAGTGTTAAGTGTGACTTCTTAAAAAGTGCCTGCTACTGGTAATACTTATGGAGAAGATGCATGAGAAATTATAAGTAAGTTTGTGAAAATAAAACGTGATTCGAAATGTAATTTTAAATTCATTAATATGAGTGTTATCATATTTTGATATGTTAAATGTCTTCTTAGTCTTTTCAAAGTTTTTCTATCATTTGCAGCAGGAAGAAATTTATTTGGTATGCACGTTGTCTCCAACTCCAGTGAAAAATCTGGGGAACTCCCAAGAACTCACTATGGCAGTTACAGATGTAGTTAAAGAAATATTAAATTCTTTTCAAGATGTTCCACAGTAAGAACGATACAACCTGGAAATTATATGTAGAGCACATTAATTCAAGTAAGAAAAGCACATTAATTCAAGTTCATAGCATAACTGATTTTCACCAAGCAACAAGTACCTTGTTGAGTACAGTTTTTGTAGTCATCATTCCTGTATTCCAAGCATAAGCGAAGAATCATTTTATAGGTGTCTATAATATTTTCAATGATGAGTTTAGCAGGTGTTTTACGAAATTTTAAGAATAACATTTTTATTTTTACTATTTCTATTTTCAACATTTTGAGTCCTAGGAGATGACATTTTGTTTTTCTAAAAATATTTTTCAAAATTAGTTCTTTCAAAACAGTGCATGATGTCTGAAAACGAACTATAAATCCACACTTTCAATTATGGGTTCTGTTTCTTAATTATAAAAGTTTCGTGTTATTTCAGTTCCAAGGGAACGTGACATTTTGAACTTTATATTACTAAGAGTGTCTGAACATTAGAAGGAAAACTAACACAGTTAAATAATATACCATCCATTTTTCATTTAAAATTTAATTCGTAAGTATAAGTCTGACTGACTTAGCTTAAGGATTAGCAATTTGATGTTATTATCTGATCTGGCTACTGTTGAAACACGGAAGAAAAACTTACTATGCTAACTATTATCTTTTTGTCCTAAAACTGAAAACTTCTTTACAATGAGTTTGAGTCATTTTATACCATACTTCCTCATAGTCTATAATAAATATGTATTGACCCATGAATTTGTGAAGTAATAAATAAAATTAACTTTTTTGACTTATTTAAACTTCCAGGAAATAAAATGGAGTAATATTTGATAAAATTAAAAAAAATAATGTAAAATATATTTGATCAATTTAAATTATTAACAGCTGAGTAGATCATATTAAAAATTTCAAATTTATATGTAAGTTATTTACGGATATTATTTAATTCTTAATGGATTTAGAAATAACCTCCTACTACAGTAGAATGAATAGCATATTAATTAGCCTGAATATAAATTTTAATTATTGCTCTTTTCACAAATACACGTGAAATTTATACAAGATTATGATACCTAAAGAATTCTGTGGAAACATTTTAAGTAGAATACACTGAGGATATTTAAAATTCTTTAACATTTTATAAAATTGCTGTTTATTTTTATAGAGAAATATTGATCTTTTAAGTTGAAAACTGATATCTGGACAATTTAAATATAGCAACACTTAGAAACAAAATCTTTGCCTGAAAGCAATAAATTTGAAAATATAATTTTATTCACATTTTCTGTAATTAAATTTAAAAATTTAACTGTTCAATGAGTATTTTCATAAATAACTCAATTATTTGGTAAATATATGAAAAAACTAAAAAAAAAAAAAAAACATTATTTTCTAAAGTTTCCTTTATTTTTCGAAAATCATTGCCTTAGACAATATTCTATATTCTATAAATATTATTGAGTGAATAATATGTGCAATATTTCAACAACATAAAATTAATTTTTCACTTAACATAATATATTTATTAAAATGTAATAACAGTTGTATAACATTTTGGAACAAAACAATATCTTAGTAGATTTTAATTAAAACATTTTAACCTCGCTTTTGTGCCCCTAAGTTAGGTAACTAAGTGACCTGATGGAATAGTTAATACTTGATTAGAAGTATTAGAAAATAATATGAAAACAATTTATAAGTTACAAATGTTTCTTTTTTCTAAAAATATTATAATTAGTTTTTTAAGCTTACATTTTGTTAACTATTTTCATGGGCAAAATATTTATTAGCACATTCAACCAGCATGAAATTTTGAACAATTGAAAGATAAATAGTTCTATTATCATTAATTTTATTAATTTTGAAAAATTTTTTATAAATATAGAATAACTAGCAATAGAATCCATGAATAATAATTAATTTTTTAATTTAATTTAATGATTTCGTTTTCAAACACTGGTGTAGTGAATCTTAGTCACAGCAAAATTTATTTTCTCCTGTCACTGGTATGAGTATTTCATGAACATTTGACACGATACGCCATGTTATAAGAAACTCTATATTGCCATCAAGTTGATTCTATTAATTTCTTTATACAAAATTGTTTACAGAAATCATATTTTATACTAACTTTTACTTAATTAAATAGTGGTTTTTAAGAACCTATATTTTGTTGATCATATTTGAAAAACACATATGGTAGAAAAACTAGTTTTTTTTTATTAAAATACTTCACCTGTCATTATAATTTTAAAAAGGTATACTTATTCTAGCGTTTCAAAGGGTGACTTTATTATATAATTATTAATGTTATGATTTTTCAAAATGTTTTAAAATGATTATTTAAAAAATCAACAGCAATCCAAGCAACTGGGTATTTTAATAAGATAGATAACCATTTTGATTTCTTTATGAATAAAAATCAATTTTAGATTATAAATTCTATTTTAATATTAATTGTAAAAACTTAACGCTTTAACAAACTTTATTCTAATACTGAAACAGATTTACCTTTTCTTAAACATATCTTTTGAAAGCTTTGCATTGAATACAATCATTGATTTAAATTTTTTTGTTTTAGAATAGAATTGAGATTTTAGAATTAGGGTCAATTTAGTTTGTGATTTAATTTTTCATAGTCTTTTTGTTAGTGATTTATATTAACATTTGTAAGATAAATTCGAAAAAATACATGCAGGATGATTGATGTGCATTTTATTCATAAGATTCAAAAATCATTTCCCAAAATGAATATTTAATGAAATTCTAATTGTTACCAAGATTAAATGTTGAAATGAATATAAGCAAATGAACCAAAGGATGTTTTAAATAATTAGTTTGGTTATTCATGGTAAGAAATCAATTTTATATTTACTGTATTATGAATAAAAGGAAATAACATTGAAATATAGCATACAAAAATGATTACTGAATCATGAAGGAAATAACGTATATTTCTATGGATAATATTTTGAGAAAGAGATGAAAACTTAATTAAAATGGCTTATTTCACTAGTTATGGACATGTTTTGCTGACGGTGGCAAGTTGCGAAATTTCCCTAAAATAATAGACTTAAATATATTCCTTTATTTAAATTATGTTTTTTTTTGCATTTAGTCAAATATGAAGTCGATGTCAATTAGTGGATATTAATGTGCTCAGGAGTGAACATTTCAAATATAGTTCATCTGCATGATTTGAAAAGTCAATGGCATATATTTCAGTATACTCCGCAGTGCTAATGTTACAGTGTTTTCTTCATTTTCCTTCTTGTTAACTGTGAATATGACTTTGAAAATGTATATATATATATATATATATATATATATATATATATATATATATATATATATATATATATATATATATATATATATATATATATATATATATATATATATATATATATATATATATATATATATATATATATATATATATAATCAAACTGTAAAGGAATTCTGCCTTCAGAAGATGTTCTTCATGGAAAATCCTCGTCGATATTCCAAAAGCCTTAACATAACCGGAATCTGAACACCTTATCCATTATATGGAATCAATTTTTTCTGTAAAAAGTTTAATCTCAAGCTATTTTCGCTGAATTGTAAACTATACTCTTTCGCTCCATTTCCAATCCAGTTCGAACATTTTATTAAGTTTTAAAAGATTATAATGTTTTATAAAACTTGCTAAAAATTGAAATTTTATCTTAATTCATTTTACACAGTATAATGAATGTTGATAATTTAATTTGAAATAATAAAAATCATTTTTAAAAAAATTTGGCCCTTTTCTTAGAATACTTCTGAGAGAATGTTAGAGCTTTTCTGGTAAACTGAATAAATACCTGACAGTTATTTTATTAAGTTAAAGAAATTTGCTTAATGACAATGAAAACTTTCAAATGCTAATAATCATGAATTTATTATAGTTTTATATGTCTGAAAATCTCTTTTTTTACATGCGTAAGAATTAATGTGTTCAGGCTGAAATAATATAATAAAGAAGAAAAAAAAACTTAAGTTTAGGAGAAGTTAAGCTTAGAAAATATGTGTTTATTATTGAATAGTTTCAGTAAATCACATTAAATTTTTAAACTTTATGGATTTTTAATTATTTTACCATTATAACACAAACGGTACTTTCAAACCTTGCCACTTTAGAAAGTATATATAGTTGCTCAGTTCCTTTACAATATGTAAAAACATTTTCTTCATTTAATTGAATTTTAATTTTGATATGCTTATTTAAACTATGATTGTTAAAAATACATTAATAAATTACTTGAGCATATATCTAATAGGAGTTATTGTCAATAAAATATTTATTCTATTTATTAAAATCTAAGTGTAACATAGTATGCATATATGTGCGAATCCTTTACAAAATATTTAAAAGAAACAAAATTATTTAACATTACTGAAAATATTTCATGTTATATTTAATTTCTTATTTCATTTTTCTTTAATGGTAATGTCAATTTCTAAGGCAAAAATCACTTTATTGTTGTTATATTTGATAATAATACCATTTTGAAATTACAATGTGGCAAACAGTTGCATGTACAGCTGTATTTGCTTTTTACAAATATACTATAGTAAAATAAACTAAGTTTTAAAAATGCATTAAGAAATGTTTTCACTTAGAAAACAGAAATAGCATCATAAAAAAAAACCCTTTTTACACTATAAATTTAAGCTTCGTTTTTATTTCCCAGAAAACAGTGATTAGAAAAATGTAATTAAAAATATTAAATTGAGTAATATATTGCTTAAAATAATCTTCAAAAAATAAAAATTTGAAATCATTGCCAAAATTATTGTTTCCGAATTGTTTCAATTGATAATAGATGCATGAACAGAAATAATAAATAATGAATTAAGAGATATTTAATTTATATGAAAGCAAAAATAACTTAATTGCACAAAATATCATAAGTGTTTAAATGTTAGCATTTCTTAATTTGTTAGAAATTAATTGTTTGCAATTAATATATATTTACTTTAAATAAAAATGATCATGGTTGTGTGTCATTTTTAAATTATAAAACTATTTCTGTCTGTGTGTGTGTATGTGTGTGTGCTTATGAGATTACATATTCAGACCATCTGTCTTTCTAGGTCAAATTTTAGCACAGAAAGCCTAAATCAATTGGTACTTATGATATAAATTGGATTTTGAGCCATCATAAATAACAACGATCAGGGTGGATCCTTGAAAATTACATCATTAGAGAAAGACTGTCTAATCTGATCCCAAATTATACTAAAGGATTATAATGTGAAAATAATATATGTAGTATTTTATATTTTAAAATTTCTAGTTGAATATTACTGATATTATTTTCTAAAGTTTAAATTAATTTTAAAATTTCAGTTACTATTGTTCAGTTAATTCTATTTTCAATTTGGTCAAAACCCTCAAATCATTCAGCATAAGACTGAGTTGTGAGTTTTGTCTATGACTGCATACAATGGTTATAATTCTAATGCTTCCATCAAAAGTAAATTTTTTTTAAATGTTCACGTTAAATATCTAATATATTATAAATTTAAGTATGACTGTGTCGATAAAGCGCTGTGAAAAAATTTTATTCCATTCCAGGAATTCAATATTTCATTTTCCAAAGGAAAAAGGTGTCGAAAAATTATCTGGAAAAGAGTTAGAAAATGTATTTTATTGTCATTTCCTTTCACTGCTTAAAGCGAATGCTTTCTGAAATATGAGAAATGATTTCAGATTCCCAATATCCTTTCAAAACGCAATACAATCAGTTTCCTTTTAGAGATACTAAGTTCAAATAAAGCAGCAAGACTAAAAACTTTTGACTATAGAAAAATAGCAACTAATGATGGCAAAGTTTTATACGGATTAAAGTTTCTCATCCTTATTGAACCCATTAATTTATTTCTGAGTTTCTTAAAGCTCTTTTCCTGAAGTCTCCAAATGTTGATTCAAAATTCACTTACAGCCGTTAGATACGATTAGCAATTTTAAAAATTAAGAAGCTATATATTTATATATACTGTATAATATATACATTTTAAGAGTAATTTTAGGTGAACATGTATTTTAAATAAATGTTCTTTTGTAAATTGACATCATTAAGAGCAATGTAGCACGAATTACGAATGATAAAAAACAACTATTTAAAGTGTATACAAACAAAAATCTAAATAAAAAGTCTAAAAATTATATTATTCGAAGGAAGAATAAATTTATATTTTAAATAAATTAGTTCTATACAGATGAAGATCAAATAAATCTTCATAGAATTAGTAAATACAGTTTTTATTTATTGTTGCTTACTGAAGAAAAACTAATTAGTGACAAAAAGTAAATATCAAATTTATGTTTTTGAGATTAAAATAGAAAAAGTAATACAAATTTATTTTGTGTGTGTGAAACGATTTGACATAACGTGGAGGATACTCTAATGACCAATGGTCATACATATATATTTTATAGTCTTTCGGGAGGTATGTTAGTGTGCCGAATTCATGTGTCGCAAGGCAGAAAACAAGGAAATCTTTTAATCTCTTATTACCTAGAAATCTCTTATTTACCCAGCTTAGAGATATTCATGTAGAAAGCAACACCTGTTTCCCGAGGTTCAGCAAAGAATATGATCCAATAGGGAATATTTTTTTCACTGTCCCACCACTACGTTATAGGAATTCATAATATGAAATAATGCTAGTAATTTATATATATATATATATATATATATATATATATATATATATATATATATATATATATATATATATATATATATATACATATATATCTCGATATTTATTCTTTATATATATTCTCAGCCTACTTCTTCAAAAGAATACTGTTTTACTGTTGCCTATAGTGATAAACGTATTATGGTAATTAGTATTTCTGAAGTTTATTTTTGTGAATATTATATGCAAATTTTTATCATATGTCTAATTAATTGCTACATAAAATTTTGAGTCTCTCTGAGAAAGGTAAAATAGAACACAATCATGGTAAACACAACTTGTCCAAATTTGAGCCATTTATTATTTTTTTCTAAAGAATTAATATACCTACCTTAAGGTTTGAAAAAATTGGTATAAATATTTCTATGACATTGATAATTAATGTGTTAACAGCCTGATGCTAACCATAATAAATATTTTTGAACAAATTAAATCCTCATAAGATGAACAAGATGCTTTGTCATAAGTTTAATTTTTAATAATTTTGGCAGCAGCAAAATTGACACAACAAAAATTATTAATAATATCAGTGTAAAATCCTACAAAAAAGAATAAGAAAACTATTTTCTGTGCACAGGTACTTTTTTTATTTTCATGAGACTACTCAATAGCAAAATCTAAAACGAAAGGGATTTAAACTCGAAGGGATATTTCCAGACCAGGAAATGAATTTTGGGGGAAGCGAGATGAAATATTTATGAACTTTAGTCTTTATCATAGTAGATGATTATTATCAGAAAACCAGGCTTAAGCAGCTTGGTTTCTAATTGGGGATTCGAAAACTGATTTGTTTCCCAATGTTTCCTTTCATTGTTTCAACTGATAATTTGGTTAAGTGCAACGGAAATAATCAGGATTCCTTATTTGCTCTTATCATCGTGCCTAATATGATTTGCTTGAATGAATTATTATTTCCAACATAAACCATATAGTAAAATATTTCACTTATTCTTTAAAAATGAATATTTTAAAATTTATAAAAGTATTCTTTAATACAAAAAAGAAAGAAATTTTTAAAGAAAAAATTGTAATCTCTTATGCAAAACTAAAATGCATTATAAAGATAATCTGTTACAGTTGAGTTTTATACTTTTTTAAAATATTAAGTGTATGCTTAAGCGGCAGATAATTTCAATGGCGAATTGAAAATGTTTGAAATAATATTACTAAATTTTCAAACACTTATTAAAACGCTTCAATAAATTCACAAACTGCCAATAGATTGTTCAAAGTTATAGTATAAAATATTCGATGAATAAAATTGTTATAAAAGGATTAATATAAAATATTTCTCAGACACTTGTATAATTTCTCATTCATTTTTATTGTAACTATATTTTTTCAATTCATAAGTGGCGTTCACTCTAATTAAAAAAGTTCAATTTTAACATTTTAAAGATTTGTTAGAAAATAATGTGCATATGCAATAAAAAAAATATGAGTCTTGACAAGAGTAGCCTGAAAATGCTAATGTTATTGATAAGTGAGTAGCATTTAATACGCTTAAGAATAGTATATCATTTGCATAACTTTTTTATTTTCAATTCAATTTTTTATTTATAAAATAAAAATAAATGCATTTCTGTTTTTATATATTAAAAATAGTTTTCACAAAATATGTGCATTCTTTATTGTTCATCGTAAATAAAAAGCATTAATTTCAAATGTTTGTTTTTTAAATAATTACCTCAACTTTATAAAACACATTTTGAATGGAATTAAATTATATTAATTCGCTCAAAAAGCGTAATATCTTTTAAACCTTCAAAATATCTCAAATACAAAAATTTGTAATTTTAAAAAAAATATTATCTTTACTTTGTATCTTTTTACATACATTTTTCTAAGCCACTTTGCTATAGAGAAATCTGAAACATTTGAGAAAATTTATTCAATATGAACTTATACAGTACCACAGGTTTTTCAGCTTGTATGAATAATTCATTATCTAATTTTATCAGTATGTTATTCCACCAAAAATGCGTAGAATTAAGTAAATCATATTACATTATAAATTAATATACTTTTCATATCATATACGATATAGAATTGGTAAAGAATATATAGGTCAAAAATCTGCTTTATCTGAAAAAAAAAAGATGTCAAATAGATATGTTATTGGAAAAGTGAGAATGTCAGTTAATGAGTTACGTCACGCAAATAATGTTATTTAGAAAACGAGTTGATGGTTTGGTGTATTCACATATTTAGAAAATTTATTACCTGATTCAAAAATAAACGAATTCAAAGAATCCATACTTTTTAAGTTAATTTCTTTCTTTTCGAAGAAATAATAATTACATGCCTGCTGTGGAATGTATTATTTTTTTTACCAAGAAAACATAGCTTTATTCTTATCACTAATTCATCATGCAAACTATGAGTAATTATGCACAATTAATTGAAACTTTATACTGATAAGTATCTTTAATTTACTTTTGAAGAAATATTCTTGAATTTAAATTAGATGATGTTAGAGCACTTTATGTTCAAACTCTTTATCAGCAATATAATAAAAGGAAAAAAAACAAATATTGAAAGAAAAATTCAAAAATAAATCTTTTCGAAAATTTTTAAATCATAATCAAGCTATAAGACTTTAAAAATCACTTAAATACGATACATCATTAACCAGGGGGTGGTAGATGAAAAACAAAGCGGGATATGACGTCACTTATGCTTTTCCCCCGGCCGGCCAATGATAACAAAGAACAAGCACCTGCGTGCTTTCGACGCCCTAGCTCGCTCGCCACATCCAGGGGTTGAGAGACAGAGAGTAGCAACAGTAGCGCCAACACGCGCTGTTAAGTTCTTCAAGTTCCAACAGTGGAATTCTGCCCCAGGTAATAACTGCTCCAATCAAATTTAATTATTTCGACATTCCAATATTTATTTTTATTTTTTTTTATTTAAAGTATAAAATGTCATGGCAATTTTTATAAATGTACTTATAAAAAGTTTCCTTTTCTTTGGCGGGTAAAGTGAGCGAAACTTATTTTTTACGTTGTCCTGGGAACCACGCACTCATAACATAGACACAGTATTTTCTCTGTACAATCGATTTTATCATTAATCAGTCACTATGAGATTGCTGTGTATACAAGCTGTAAAAGTATTAGAAACTAATTAATCACTGTAAGTATTGTTCTTCGTCTCAGTGGAAAGAAGCGAAGGAAAAGTTTCGCACAATAGAAACAGGAGAGAGAAAAAGTGTAAGTTTGTTATCAGGGAGTACAGATTCTGTTGATCAACGTAAATCATTGCAATTACCCGGCAAAACTTATATTTATTTATATTTGAAACTCACACGAGGATAAAACATACGTGTTAAAATTGCGCAAATTCTATTATTTCAAATCATTTATGTTTAAAACTTTTAAAACTAAGTTGAGTCATTAGATACATTAAGATTCTGAAAGGAAAAATTGGAGAATATAGTTTAATGTTATATAGCCTGTGTAAAAGTTGTATAAATGGAATTTTAAGTTTAAAGCTATTAAACAATTTGTTCATAAGTTAAGAAATTTTTATTAGAACTTTGCGTGTACATTTTGCAGAAAACTGAAATTTTAAATTATTTTAGTATTAAATAATTAACAAAGTACAAAAAAGCATAATTAAAACAGAAGTTATTCATTGCGTGTTGCAATTCAAAATAAATTACACACACACACACACACACACACACACACACACATATATATATATATATATATATATATATATATTATATAAATTTAATTTAAAAATTTAAATTATTACAATTCTTGTCTTTTTTAAAATATATTGACTTTCTTTACAGATTCACGTTTAAAATATTGCAAGTAAATTTCACTTTAGTGATTTTAACGAAAAATATGCATAAATGCGTAAATTACATACCTTTTAATAAAAATGTAACAGTAATGATAAAAATATCCTATATATATAAAGTATAAAAATATATGTAAGTAAATTTGAATATATGTTTCTAAGAAAATAATTTTTCTGGTAAATCGTTCTTACACTCTTATTGAACATTATTTTCATTAATTTTACATATGAATGCGCATTTCATATATAAAAATTTATCTAACATAAAAATAACTTGGTTTTGTATTTAAATTATCAGATATATTAAATTGTTATTAAATATTTATATAAAAATACTTACGAATAATTTTACGGTAAGCATTCTAAAAAATAACGTTGTGACATTTTGAAGTGTAGGTCATTAACAGTGACGTATATAATCTAAAACGAAGTTAGCTAAGGATTTCACAACTTAACAATTAATAACATTATATTTTATTGTGTTTTTAAGCATATTTTAATCTTAGAAAAAGAAAGTTTTTCGAGCATTTTGGCTAATCAGATGAGACAATTAACTTTACATATAAATCTAAAGTATTTCAAATATTTTAACCTCTCAGGTAAGTCTTCATAAAAACTTATTAGAAATAAATTTAATCAAAAAAAATAATAAATTAACTGTTAGTGTTAAAACTGTGATTTTTTTTCTTATCAACATAAAATTATTTATGACCATAAAAATCAGTCAAATTGCAGAAACACAGTTTCTGCACATATATATAAAAAATTATCCTAAATTCACTGTAATTACTGTAAGCTACTAGTGAAATGTAAATCATAGTGACCAGATGTTAGTCTATAAAAAACGAAGAAAGAGATTTGTGTGTGTAATAAACAAAATGATCCAAATTTTTTATCTATTAAAATATTGCAGTTTAATAGATAGTTTAATAATATCAAAATTTAAGTGATTTCGATGAATTTAATTCATTGTAATAATCCAATTATATTATATTGTCCACGCTCATTAATGCTGATAATTAAAATCATCCAATATTTTACGCATACTGAATTTGGTATAGTGAAGGATTTGTGATTTATAATATATATATATATATGAATGAAAGTGTGTGAAAAAAATTATTACAAAGTATGTTTAAAACTCTATTTTTCTTCATGTTAACTTGAATTTAACGGATTTTATGTAAGTAGTTTATTATTTTATAATCATATAATCATTATCGTTTAAATTAACCTAATATTTAAATAATATGTAAAAAATATTTTATCCAATATACCGGATCAATAAGCTATATATCTATAAAATTGAATTAAAATATATAATTATCTACAAATTTATCTATAAAATAAATAAGGTATCGAATATAATATTAGAAAAAAATGTTTATGCTGACTAACCAAGTGCTGTGTTAAAGTATTGTCTTATGTTATGTCTAAATATCATGATTATAATTATTTGAAAATTAAAGGGATTAGAGATCTCCAGTTTTCCATATATTAACTTTTTTACAATATATATATTTAACAAAATAATATTTAATTAAACTTACATCTTTGTATAAGGAGAATTAAAAATTACTAAATATCTGATATTGCAAGTAACGTTATTAAAAATCAAGTGATTTTGATTAATTAAATTCATTTTAAAAATCCAAATGGTTAATCACTATTATATCTCTAATATGGCGTTTATTAATTTAACCAATTAGTTTCTTATTATGATAGCTTTAATTTTTAGACCTCTAATATTTTAATGTGAACATCTTTCCCTTGATGCAATAACAATAATATTTTTACCAATTATTTATAACGAATTAGCTAAAATATGAAGTTCAGTCTATCAGAAATTCATATCATTCCAGAAAAATTATTTCCTTAGCTATATTGCATACCTTATTAAAAAAGTTTGCTTTTATATTTTGAAAAAAATTTAATTAAAGATAAACTACAAAAGTGAGAAAGTCAGGAAAAGAAAAGTTAATTACAAAGGAGTAGAATTACGCTGAGGATAAAGAAATGCTAAATAAATAAAAGTGGAATTCCATTAAAGAAAAAGATGTCTAATTTGAAAATAAGTGCAAAAATGTGTAAATTTGAATAATTATTTCTATGCATTAATTATTTGACTGAAATTTCATTCATTGCTGTTATTTTGAAAAAGCATTATTCAAAGAACACAAAAAATTATATACGATGAAAAACCATTTACAATAAAATGTTACTAAATTTTCTCTGTTATATAGAGATTATGGTGTATAATTACGTTATACTGTTTACTTAAATAATTATTCGTTGAAAAAAGTGACAATGGTTTCATGGTATGTAATTTATTTTCCCTTATTCATATTCATTTGTATTTTTGAATTGAATACCTTCTTTTATGGCATAAAACTGAAATGTGAGCAAAAGGGAATAAATTTTTATAAACATTAGTATAAGAAGATAATTCACTACAGTTTGAGAAAACTTAATCAAATCTTAATTGTCAAAAAATGGGAAAAATCAATTAAAGTTTAAGGAACAAAATTTATAGATACAATTTGTATTTCCCTATTTTTCTATGACACAAATTATATTTATTGGTTCTTTTATTTTTAAAATCTTGAATCTTTGGAATTTATTGAATTAATTATTTTAAAGTTTAAAATTAATTAATTTTAACTAGTCCCACTATATTCAAAACAATATATTCCCAAATTAATTTTTAAGAGTTTTCTAAAATAATTTAGTAATCTACAATAAATATTTTAGTGCAATTTATCGAATATTTTTATAAATACACAGATTTATTAAAAGAGTTGAATTATGTATAAAAAGACAATGCATTTTAAACCATTTAAAGAAAGCTGATGCATTTTTAAAATTATATTTAAAAGTTTCTATTTTTTTATTAAAATTTCATACTGTTTTTCGCTTTAAAATGTATTGCATATATATTTTGCGAGAACTCATGAGCCCAAATACAACTTTAAGGCATATATTCACCTTTATAGCTATAGAATGTAATTACATATATAATGACATTTTTATGTTGTAGTAGCCTTAATAGAAAATGAAGAGATATCTTATTAAATGCATTTAATAACAGATAATATTTTAAACACGATTTATAAAAAACACCGTAATAATTTCTTTATTATTTATACAATGATATTACTTAATTTGCACTTAATAGTTACATATGAAAATAGTTTCTATGGATAACATAACTATTTTACACACTATGGCTAATAAGAGAATTATCAAAAAGAAACATTTTTACTATGTTATTTTCTTAAATTAATTCTAAATAACACAATGTATTAACGTAATAAAAATAAAATTTTAAATAAAGAAATGTATTGCTTTTCCCAGTTATTCGTCTTGTTTGAAACTACTTTGATGAAATAAAATTTTCCACATTCCTGTCCATTTTTTGCAAAACACTTCACCTTCTTGGGCACACACCTTAAAATATTTAAATTTTTTGTGTCTTGAAATTGCATCATATTTTATGGGGTAATTTAGCATATTTTAAATATGATTTTACTGAAAAACTACATATTTTAATTGCTATTTTTTCAAACAATTGACATTTTCATTAAAGTTTAACTGCAGTAATTATGTAGTTTTGTATTATGTTTTATACAATAACTTCTTTTGAATAATGCTACAAACATTTAATAACTAACAATATCTAGATTTGCTACAGTATGGTTAGGTATTAGAGAGACTTTTTATAATGCAAGTAATTTAAAGGATAAATTTTAGTTGGAATAAATGAATTTAAATACTTTTATGTATTTTTGTCATAATAAAAACGTGAACAGCACATTGAAACTGAAGTATGCTATTTTTATGAGTGTTATCCAGAATTATTTTAATAATTTCGTTTATTTATTTAGGAAATTTCAATAATTTATAATAAAAACTTTAATAATAGTAATAATAAAATTTTAGTAATAATAAAATCTAAGGAAATTTTAATAAAGTAAAATAAAAGCATACAATGTATATTTTATCCTTACCAATAGTAAGAAATAATATAGTATAATTTCTTTCTTTGTAATAAAATTTGAAGCATTCATTTACACACATTTAATAGTAATGGTTATAAGTGTTTTAACTTCCTATAAATTTGAAATAATCATTATTAAAAAATTTATATATATATATATATATATATATATATATATATATATATATATAAACACATCGCAGTCAAATGCCATTGATTTCACGATTATCGTCTTAACAGGAATCAGTTTTTTATTTTTTATTTAAACAAATAAACAATTATCAATTAATTAATGTAATTAAGTTTTCTTTTTCACAATATCAATTTTATGTCAAAGAGTACTTTCTATTTGCTATAATAATGCAAAGCCTCTAATAAATAGATTTTACTTTATAATAAATTAAATAAAAATAAGCTTTGGTAATTGTAAGAATATATTTTCCATTTTATAAAATGTGTGCACCAACAAGAGAGGCATAAAGATTAAGAGATTAACAAGTAAAGAACACGTTTGTTCCTTTAAATAGAACTCTTAGGGATTAATGAAGATGATAAGCATTTGGTAAAGAGAAAAGTAATTAAGCTTTTGAAGCCAAATTTTTAGCAAAAATAAATTGAAAATTTAGTTTTCTACCTTAAACATATTTTAAATTAAAGAGAAGTTTTAATATACAAGCTTTAAGTTAAAATAAATATCTGAAGAAATTTGATGTATACAAGAAATGTTTTTACTCCTCACATGAAATTCCTTCATATATAATTATGTTACTACTTCACTTCTTAGTTTCACGTTTTTATAAAATTTTAATTCGATTTAAAAGGAATTAAAAAATAAAAGTCAGTTTTATTTATTCTATGTGTTTTTTTATTGTTTTATAAGCATTACCTGCTCAAGACTTTTATTTGTACATCAGCATTTCTCGTGGTATTTATTCATGGTGGCTCATGAAGCTGATTTTTTACAATAAAAATGCAATTACATAATTCATATTATATAAAAATGTAAACTGGAAGTTTAATTTTAGACACATATTATTCATATTTTTAAAATACTTATTTTATTTACTCACAATCATGGTTATTGTTTTTAGTTTTAGATGTTTAAAGAAATAATAAATATGTTTTTGCAAAATTTAAAACTATATTTTAAAATAATGTTATATTTTACTGTTATTTATAGTTTTAATGTTAATTATATTTTAATAAATGCAATATTTCCTTTATTACATACTGGAACACATTTAAATAATACGGTATTTAAAGAAGAATTCAATGATATACAGATTTTAAATCAGTGAGTAAGAGAAGTAAAATATTACCCCATATCAATCTTACATGTTTTCAAAATTTTGAGTTTTCATTTATTGATATAACATGACAAATCGTTAAATTTTTAAATGAATATGTTGAAAGTAAATCTTTGATATCAAAACTGAATATTTTAACAAATCTTATTTTAGTGAAAAAATGTCTCTTAATTTCCTAATTTCTTAGAGTGATAATACCAACTTCATTTTAAGATAGATGAATTAAGTTTAAAACTATTAAGAAAACATTCCATTTTGAAATTTAAAATCATTGAATGACATTTGATGTTTGAGATCCAGAATGCATTGTCATCTTCATACAATATGATAACAGATAATTTACTTAGTTTAAAATAAAATAAAATAATATACTTAGTTATTATCTTAATAGAATTACTTGGTAATTAATATTTATTACACTTTTTAAAATATTACACAGCTCCTACCATACTTTTATCGATAGTTCTAATTTAAAGTCTTCATTTGTTTGTAAAACATGTTTAAATGCTAAAATTAATTACTTATTCAAAGGTTTGGAGGAAAAATTTCACCACCCATATTTTGGTGTGATAATTATTTTTTTTACTGAAAGATACATTAAAATTAGTTATGAAAATAATTTAACATAAGTAAATTAATAATTTTGAAAAACATTTATAAAATTTCAAATGAAATAGTCTTAAGTGAACCTTTAAAATAAAATCCTAAGTTATAACTATTGGATAAAAAGTACTTAAATTGGCTTTACTATTCGGAAATATAATACAAGTTTCATTCTAACATAACTCAACACATATAATAAATATAAGTAAAATCATTTATATAGAAAATTTTCCTTTTTAATTAAATAGGTAATAAACTCTAAAATCAATTAATTCGATATTCTGAAAAATATATGCATTAACTATTACTAATTTCTTTCAAATAAAGTAATGTTTAAGACTTAGAATAATTTAATAATAAAATATGCTAGTGCAGAATAATGTCTGTAAAGATTTATTTTATTTTCTTGCAACTCTATGTTGCAATCTTCACTTAAATATAATTATTCACTCTGTATTTTGAAGGAAATGCAGACATGGTTGGTACAACATAAATATAACTAATTTAAAAATATATATTTGAAGTAAGTCATTAATTTACCAAATACTATGCAGACAACTTTAATCATACAATTATAATTAAGTTTATATATTTTAAACGAAATTTTTTTGTAACACCACATGTACAAAATATTTCCTAACATTACATGCACATACTACATATTTTAAAAATTTGAAATATTCCTAAGTGGGAATTAATAATTAAAATATACTTTATAATAAGTTTTATTAAAGGAAATTGAAATATTTTTGGCCATTCTTTTCAAAAGTTGAGTCATATTCGTTAGCTATAAAAATGATATATGATGATAAATGAAAATAATTTATTGGAATTCTCACCCTTATTGACTGAATGACGAATTGCATATTCTAAAAATAAATGTTCCAATTTTTTTTTTTTACATTTTGTTACTTGATTATTGACGTTTGAGACAAATGGCATCGTTTCACATGGTTGTTTTTACGAAAATGTATAATTATATACCTATAAGACTGTAATTTTTCTTTTTTATTATTGATTAAATTTAAATTTACTTTAAAGATATATAACATAGAATTCATATTTTTTTAGATTTTTATTTTTTATTTCTCAGATTACCAAAATATTCTTTGTTAGCCATTCAATAATGTTTTTCGTCAAAGTTTTTTAGTCTTTCTAAGAAATGAAAGAAAACCTTAGTTTGTTTTTTACTTGCCTTAAAATTTGTCTGTAATTAACCACGGAGTTTTCAGATGGGGCATTAATTTTGAACTTTCAATAGATCTATATTGATTGTAGCTATAAAACGGAGAGTATTTTCTTTAATAAATATTTTTTTCTTGATAATTGTGGTAACATAACCTAAATTTTCCCAAAATTGTGAATGATAATTTGATGTTTTTTTATGTCGTTAAGAATCACATATTCAAGATGTTTCCGTTTTGCAATAATTGTTTCCGTTTGATTGAGTTTTCACACTGACAAATAGTCCCAAATATTTCAAAATGTATTTTTATTTCCTATTAAAGTTGACCTTTTGGTGTACATTCTGTATAATATTGAGATAATGAAGTAAAATAGGCTGAAATATCAAATCTCACTGAAATATTGTACCGAATTTACTGTCTTTTCAGAATATTCTGACCTTTGTTTTAATTGGTTGTTTTTCTTTCGCAGTTACTTTCGGTACGCTTTTTCCTTTCTATAAATATTCTTAAATCAACGAAGTTGTTTTAACTTTTTGCACCGATGTTTTTTTTTTTTTTTTTGAGCTTTAAAACACCAATTCAATTTGATATTAACCTTTTTTTCGTCTTTTTATAAATCTGTTTGTCAAAAACATTATTGTGAAGTAATCATTGTTGTTGTGTGGTGTATCAGTGTTGTTAGGTGCTTTCTAGAGAATGTACATTTGTTTCAATACACCATGTCTCATTGTATTAATTAAATAATCTATTTATATTAGTTCATATTGTGATCTAGTGTTTAGTAATTTTATGATAAGATCTTAAGTTATTTTTTTAAGATTTCACAGAAATCATTTTGTAATGATTTAAAGATGAAAGAATTGCTCAGTCTTAAATTTTACTACAGACAGAAATCTTGAAAGTTTATTCTTCTGGAAAAAATAAAATCTATTTTTTGTGAATGAAGATATTTTACATAATATTAAAATTTTTTGCCATTGTAATTCTCCACAGTCATTTATAATTTACATTTTTATCTTACATTTTTCTTACATTTTTATCTGATATGCATTAATTATTTATAATAACTTCGTTCTAATTGACAATGCATTTTTTGTAAATATTTATAACTTTTCAAGTTTAACCATTTTTTCTTACAAAATATCAAAGCGTTCAGAAATCAATTACTGTATTCTTTTAAAAACAATTAAAGTCATTCGTGATTTTAAAAAACATATATATTTATTAGAAATAAATTAATAAGAAATAGACATTTTTTGTCAAACTTGTACAGTTTAAAGTACATACTACAATATTAACATGTAATAAATCTATTGGGAACAATTACATATATTCATAAAAACTCCAGCTTTTTTAATATAAAAATTTAATAAGCTAATTTCATATGATTTATCATACTACAATCACTTTTTGCACAATCGGGTAATCTAATCCAGATATATATAGTTGGTTTTACGCACACAAAGTACTTTTCTAACAAGACAATATATGTACTTATAATCAAGGTGAAAAGCATACAAAAAACATAGTGAATAATTTATAAGATTTTATCAATATTTTAAATCACTATTTTAAAGTATACATGTTTGCTGCAGCAAAACATTTAACTATAGCTCATACAAGTATGTATTGTCTGTTTAAATGTTATATATTTTATTAATTTTTCCTTGGAATGCAAGATAGTTGCATAAAGCACGAAGAAGTAGAAAAATTATTTTCAAATATTCGAAACTGATGTAAAATTAATTTTCATTGAAATAGTGATAAAAATTCTTTATTATTCATTAGAAGTGAATTTAGTCATTGCAAAACTTGTGCTAATAAATTTTAAAATTTTGCTAATCATATTTTGAATCTATATATACCTTAATTAACTTTAGTTAAATGCTTTATAATGATTGAATTTGCTTGACATTTTAAATTCATCTTGACACATTTAATTCCCCAAAGTTCTTTGATAAGTTTCAAATTACTAAAAGAAAATAAACATGATAAAAATCTTTAAGAAAAAAAATTTAATAACTAAATCTGATAAAAGATAATTGCTTAGTGATAAAAATAAAGATTAAATCATATTGGGTAGATTTCGTAAGCTTTTCCGATATTTTATTTTCTATTTTCTTAAAAAATAAATCACAGTATCGGACTTCGACAATTCATTTGGCCTCTCAGTGTGAATATAATGTTTGGACGTAGCTCGTTATATCTACGAAAGGAGAAAAAAGATAAAATAATGGTTCTAAGGTATTTCCGGCACACATATTTGGGGATGAAAGTAAAATTGTCTCCATCTTCAAATCCATACTCGTCATGTTGAAAAAAATGAGTCACCACAGCAGTTTCGTAAGAAAACTTTCTCAAAGAAACAAGAAGGAAAGAACAGACTTTAAAATAGCAAAATAAAGTGTCTAGAAATAAAATCTTTAAAGTACAGAACTAGAAATTACTGAGTTGCTCATGGGACTTCTAAAGAAGTTCCAAATTGGAAAGAAGAATGTCATTTACATTGAAATAGCCGTCATTAAACTTTGGAGAAAACTAGATTCCGTTTGAATATTCTTTTTCTTTCATTTCAAACTAAAAGTATATACTTCGCTTTCCTTTACAAGAATACATAATTTGAACATAACAAAGTAAGGAATAGAACTCATTGTTGGAACAAACTGATTCCATTTTTTTCCGAAGTGAAACTTATTTTTTACTTAAATATACTTTAGGAGAATACCTTATATAAATACCCTTTCAAAATATCTGATTTAAAGAAATATATAAATCTAACCTAAAATTATTTTAATTTTACTGTATAGCTACTTTTTAAAGATTTAAAATTCACTCAGGGAATAGCATATAATGAAATTCATAACGAGTAAAAGGTTTTTACTAATAATGCTTTATTTAATATAGGTGAGATCACATTTAAATTTGAGACTAGCATAACTTTTTCTTACCTTGTATTACTTATTTGTGATATTATTAAGAATATAATATATGAATGCATCTATATATGAGGTTAAGGTAGAGATACAAATTTGTTAACAATATTAAATAAAACACCCCGACATTTGAGCAATAAGCTATAGATAAAATACTCACACACAGACGTATGTTTCTATATATTAATAACTTCAATGTTCATAATTATTCTTTAAAATGCAAGAACCAATATAAATAAACAAAAATAATTAAATTGTTTAGCATATGCTTAAAATTGGTTTGAGTAATTGCATGTTGCTGCATGTGTAAAATTTCTTGAATTTATGTTGCTGATAATATTTATGGAAAATAATATGATAATGGCTGATATAATTTTATGGAAAAGTTTATTATGGAAAAAAGATCAGCTTTTAATCTCTTGGTAAAATGACAAACTGGTGCACTGATATATTGAGTTAAAAAGGAAGCAGCATAATCCTACGCAGAATATTCTTAAATATATCGAATAAAATTTATTTCAAAACAATTATAATGTTTTGACAAGTTTCCTAACTTTAAAGATTATATCAAGTTACATTTAACGTTACGCAGATCATAACCAGATATATTTACTGTTATAGGCCTACATGCGTAAAACCTGTTTTGAAAGAAATTAAAAATAAAAATTAATGTACTTAGTATTTGAAAATTCAAAGAACAACGGAAGTGAAAATAAACATACGAGCTTTTTGTGTACATTTAACAAAAGTTCATATAAAAAAAACATTACTGTAAAATTTATAAAATAATCTAGGTTTGTTTGAAACGCCTGATAGGAATCCCGTCCTCTAAGCTGAATAATGTATTACATTAAATTTAGGAATTTTTGAATCAGATAAACTTATACGGAGGAAACGTACTGAATAAGTAAAATTAATTTTCTCTAATGCGTAAGACCTAAGGTATGGCATAAATTCCATGGAATATAGGGAAACAATTATAATTAAGTACGAAAGTAAGTAAGCGGAAGAAACGACACAGAATTGGGAAAAATATTAAAATACAATTAAAGCAAAGTATGATGTTAAGCTTGTCTGTAATATTAACTATTGCTAGTGACGAAAAATTCCGCAAGTTATTGAAAAATTCAATATTTTGAAACTTTGGATTAAATTTAAAGATAAATTTGAAATCAAAATCATTATATAAGCAATTATATCGTACAAAAAATGATATAAAATAAAAGTACTGTAAAAAGAGCTTTGCCAAGCGAAAAAAAAAATCAGCAGAAAATCATTTAATGTATAACTTACATATCATATATACATTTTGCATTTTTATAAAAATATATATAAAAATTCAATGTATATTTAAAATTAGTATAGAAATGTTTGGCAAATTTGGTTAATTATATCTCAGTTATTATTTAAAATTAAAATCAATAAAATGAATATTAAAATTTTCAGGTTACATGTCAAAAAAGATTACAATTCAGGAATCCGTTTTTTTCACTGTTTTATTTTTAAATGATATCTCTTTCTCGAAATCGTTGTAGATATTAATTTTTAAATTTTGATATTTAACTATTATTATTTTTTTTACATTTTAATGTTTGCCATTTTATTTTTTATTTTAATTAAATAATTATTAAATATTAATATTATTTGGTTGTGTCTCCTTAAGTGTAATAGCATAATTTAAATGTAACTCAAAAAATAACAAGATTATTAAAAAATGCTATCTGTAAGACAATATAAACATTTATAAAGTATATAGAGTTTTTTTACAGATTGAAACATACATTTATAGTGTTTGACATTTGTAAAAATCAAAAAAAGATGAAAGCACTGAAATTTAAAATTGTAAAAACGATAAAACTATCTATCTATCTATCTATCTGTATATATATATATATATATATATATATATATATATATATATATATATATATATATATATATATATATATATATATATATATATATATATATATATATATATATATATATATATATATATATATATATATATCATCTCAATAACGTCTGGTATTGTTTCATTTATATTTTCTTTAATTAATATAGATTCTTCGCATCACATTACATTTTATTTAATATTTGATGTGATTTTTTACTATCAAATATAAAAATCCAAACACATGAGTTTTTCTCTCTTGATCATCTAAGAAAAATGTTCTGTATATTTTTAGAAATTGAAGTTCAGTTGAGATGCCCAAATTATTTAATATTATTACAAAAGAAACAAAACTACTCAAAACGTGCGCAGAACGTATATTTTTAAAACTACAAATTAAATAATTCTTAAAAAATAAGTTGTGTTATTTACTTAGTGGTTCCCTGAATTTCAGAACAAAACGATTGCTTTGCATACTCACCAAAAAGTAATTAATTTTTTAAGGAAAATCCTTTTCTAACAGTTCAATTCTTAGATTGATAATTTATTTTTATGAGATGTTAGTAAATCGTAAGAAAAGTTTTACTAACTACATTTATGTTTGGATCTATAATTTCTTTTACTACTTATATATATATATATATATATATATATATATATATATATATATATATATATATATATATATATATATATATATATATATATATATATATATATATATATATATATATATATATATATATATATATATATATATATAATAAAATAGAAAAATGTCCTTAACAAAACACATAAATTTCTACAATGATTAAGATAGTAAAATCACAAAAATCAAAAGTTCATATGCAAAATGGTGTATGTAAAACATGGATTTATATAAATATTGTATTAATATTCACTATATGTCTTATTTTGAGTTGAGAAAGAAATGTACTAAGCAAATTTAACGATATGAACTCCATATGCATTTAAAAACTAAAATTAAATAACATATTTCCTCCAGAATTTAGTAACAGCAAATCGATTTCAGTTTATATAATAGGTAAATATAACAGGTAAAATTTCCTGTTTTATTAACCTGTTATATAAATTATAACAGGTAAAATTCCCGAAGCAACATATTTCTACCATCTATCCAACTTCAACTTAAACGTTACCAAAAGGGATTTTAAAACTTTAAAACATGCAAAGAGGAAAGATCGTTTTACGATAGCAGCCCATTCCAGATTTAATACCAAATATCTTTTTCTAAACCTCTTTTACAAAATTCTAAATTTATGAAACTTGAGGCGTCAATAAGAATGAGTTAGGAAAAAGAGATGAGAAAGAGAAGAAATGGAAAGTAAGACATTTGAAATGATGTAGAATGCAGCATAGTTTCTGAATCCCTGTCAAGATTTTTATCCCAGGCATTTACTTCTGACTGGAAATGTCATCCAACGTTTTTGAATTTGAGATTCACGATTTTAAATTTGAATGGTTTCAAAAAATTTGCTTTTGTTTTATTAAAATACACATTCAAGATGTACGAAATGCTAGTTTTTTTCTGCAAAATTTAATACTTAGTTTAGCTTACAAGTAGTACTAATTTAGCGTATAGGTATTACTAGTTTAGCTTGCATACATATTTTATATACAATACACGTTATTTAGCTTATAAGTTGATTAAATGTCATTAATATACTCTGAATTACATGGATAAAATCCATAAAATAAATTATGTAATTTATCTGTACATGAAGTGATTTAGATTTTGTTTTTAAGTACAGTAATTATGTCCTGCTCATAATAATAAATCCTAATAGTAAGATAAATATAAAAAATATAAAAAAGTTTATATTTTAATAACGATTGAGTTTCATGTAATTATGATATAGATATAGTATTGATATAATTACGATGCAGTTTTCAGTAACTCTTTTCAAAAATTTATGATTAATTTCACATCATTCAAGAATTATATAATCTTTGAAAATTTCTCTCTATCTGTATAGTTGGGGAAAGAAGAAGAGAGAGAGAGGAGCGAATTAGATACAGATATACATAGTACTAACTTCATTAATATACTATCGTTAAAAATATGACATAAATTTGGACAATAGTATTAAATTTGGAATCGGATTTCAAATAGAATTTTTTTTTAAATACTGAGCACATTAACATGTTTACTGTATTTACGCAAAAAATTTCAGAATTAACAAGGTCTTTTTAAGAAAAAGAAAAACAATAGCTACGTTCAAATGTAAAAGCTCATTCCAAAGAATAATTTTATCTATAAAATCAAATGCCTTCAAAAAATTTAAATTTTAAATTTCCTATCAATAGCTTTTAATTACTTAAATCATTGGGAATTAAGCGATTTCATATTCCCTAACGACATTTGCTAACATATAACAGAAAGTAAAATATTATGAACTGACTTTCAAATTTACATTGCTGTAAACATTACTGACGTTAAAATTCTAACATTAAAATAATACTTTACTTTATATTATACTTTTAATTTTTTGTGACTCGCTGTTTTTTATATATAAGTGAATTTATATATAAATACCAAAAAGTTTCATCAGAAAATTTACAACAAAATTTCAAATTTTAATCAATCGCATCATCTCAAACTTATAATAAACATGTCTGCTGCAATATTTCAGATACTTATTAAATTTGCTTGTAGATAATAATAAAATATTAAGGAATTCATTTGAACTTTTTTTAAAGTTTATGAGAATTATACATTATTTTCAACATTTTATAACTATGTAAACTTTGAAGTATCTTGCATCTTTTGCAATTTTACATAATTTTAAAATAATGAGGCAAAAGTTATATGATGTTAAGACTAAACCAGCCATTTATTACTATACAAAATTGCAGTTATATATGAAATATTTTATACGTGAATAAAAGTACTAAGAACATTTGATTATATACTTATTTAATATAACATAACTATAGCTCAGAAAATAATATGTTTCTAAATTAAATATTGGAAATCCGTAGAATTAACACAAAAGTATTTAAATACATTAGCACTTTACAAATCTTTGTTGAACGTTTTTCCATTAAAAATATGATATAATTTAAATATTACTATAAATGTGGGTATACAATTTTTCTAATACATTTATATAATACCCACTCTGTTTTATCTTATCACAAAAAAATTCAATATTGAGAATTTTTGTCACAAATCATTTTTTTAATGTTTAATAATTTAATAATTAAACTCTCTTGATCTGAATTACTGTAAAATAACTTTATTAAAGTCTAAATTTTTGTTTGACTTCTAATAATACGTAAATTATTTCTTTAAATAAAAAATAATTTGTTAAGCTATAGGCTGCAGTCATTCCATAAAAGCTACATTCTATTACGTGATTAAACTAAATAACAACATTATTTATAAGATTTATATTTCTAAACTTTGAGATACTGTATTTCTTTTAATATTATTACTGGACAATGAAAAACTTATGTCAGATAATGGAAGATTCAATTTAAAGTTCAATCAATTTATATTAAATCAGAATTAATTTAAATAAATATCAGGTATTTAAACCTAGTTATTGGCAATATTATAGTTTTTATTTATTTATATTTTTTTTTTAAATTTTTAAACCGTAACAAGTAAATTTGTGCATTTATGATTTGACTATTTCAAAATTCTTCATTGAGTTTTCATTCAATGTTAAAACTATAATATTTATAGTTATAAGAAAGTTTGATTTAAAATTATTGAAAACTAATGTATTCTAAATGACCAATAACTAATTAACTTTATGATTTTAAAAATATTGATTTTCATAATTGTTTATAAAATACAAAACAGAACTGCATAAAATCGTATAGTAAAAATGTAATTTTGGTGTAAATTAATATAATATTTGAAGTCTTATAGATTTCATCTTTTCGTCCAAAACATTTTTTGTATTAATTCTATATTATTAACTCAGCTTCTCCTGCAACTTTTAATAAATGAATTTTGTCATGTAAATTGCAGATGCTTGTCACAATACAGTGACTATATTTGATCTATTAAAGGCTGGAAACATTTTATCTAATGTCATCATGTATTCCTTTGGAATAAATCAATTTAATGTAAAGTTCTATAATAACCATTAATTTGATTGAAAGATTAAGCTTCAGACAATTCGGACATTCATTAAATTACCATTAATTTCAAGTGTTACACTAGATTTCAGAATTTCACACTCGCAAGACTCATAAATATTGATAATACTCAATGGCCACAAGTTTGATATCAATATTTGATCAAACTTTATGACTGTAGACTGTAACTTTATGACAAAGATAGATGTTTCCTGAAAAATATTGTAGTTTTTTTTCATAAAACTAAACTAGATTTATTTTTTCAATACTTCAATATCAAAATATTTTCATTTAATGCATTCTTATATTATACTTAATCACAATATGAGAATTCTAACAAAATTATTAAAATATAAATATAGTTGAGAAACGTGGTTTAATAATTTTGTAATTAAGAAATTTGTAATATTCTTATTAAAATATTCAAAATATTTGAGTAGGAATAAATTTTGAAAGTTTTTTTGCATTTTATTTAAGTATATTATGTGACAGAAATTAAACATTTAGAGAGTTATTAAATTTCAAAATAAATAATAATGTTATAAACTTTTAGAATCTTTTATACTCAAATTTAACTCTACAGTATTACTATATTTCAATAAAATTAAAACTATTTTATAAAAATAATTCATTAGCAAAATATTTTAAGAAATATACTGAAAATTGTGATATAATACGAACTATTTTGCCTCTGGGAACATAATTGTTTTTTATGCATTTAATTTTCTTGTGTGACATAATAATAAAAATTAAATTTTAAATTACGCATACGAAAAATGCTTAAAATTTTAAACTGCTATTAATTAGATGAAATTTATTATAGTTATATTAAATACATTCCATATGGACAAGGAATTTCAGGTTCAAATTTTGTGTTTTCAAAATGTCATTGAAATTGTGACAATATTATGAATATAAAAACGCATTGTTTTCTTTTCTTATTTTAAAGTAAGCTATTTTTACATATTACTTCTGTAATAACTCTAAATTTTATATTTTATGAAGTTAATTGATTTTTTTTTTTTTTTTTGTAAAGAAATGGGTCTACATATATGAAATATATACTTCATAGAAATAGGTTTTTATCTTTTATTTTACTTCAATACTTATAAGCATTTTTGGCTTTCGAAATAAAATATATTATTTTATTAAATGTAATAAATATATTACTTTATTTGAGAAGGAAAAATAATATCTTTTGTTTTATTAATGATATGTGAATATTTTCATAACATTATTAAAATTAATGTTGCTAATATATTTTTTAACTACTAAAAGTAATAAGGACACATGTTTTTATAAATATCCACGCATAAGCAAATCAGCAAAAAAAAAAAAAAAAAAAAAAAAAAAAAAAAAAATTTCTGTTTTCAGCAGTTTAAAATAATTTAAAATAATAAATTGAATATAAAATGTATTTAATTCTGTATAATTAAGTAACATGATTTAAATATGCTTAAACAGTACAAAAACGTATATGCTTAAACAGCAGAATAACTTTCTAATGTCAGAAAAATGCCTCTTTATATACCTCGTTGAATCCAGCGAATATTTCATTTCAATAAAAAACATAACCTTCTTCGTATTTCATTAGCATTTTATGTGAATATTTTCACAATATTATTAAAGTTAATATTACTAATATATTTATTTATAATTTGTATTTATATGCATTTCATTTCAATTTGTAGCGCGTTCTGACAGTAAAATTATTTATTAAATCATTTTGAAGAAAGATTTCACACAATTGTGGAAATTTATAAATGATGCGGTTTCCTCATTCATTGATTTCATGTACGAAACCATTAATTATATTTTCGGTAAATCTCAAATACATTTTATTCATTTGTTTTTCTGTAGCAATTTCAAGATACTTTTAATGATATATATTAGTTTGCTCACAGAAGATTTTTCGTATGTCAAGTCTTAATAGTGAAAAAATACACAAATCCATGCATATTTATGTAAGTTAGCAATAGTTTTTATAATATTTGATAAAAATTGAATACTATTTGGTAAATTTAATAATGAAAGAAATAAACTAATTTTTATTATAAATTTTTAATGTCGAATGTATTCTTCATTGATTTATATAAGCAGAACTATTTTTCCTTGTTCCTTGAATTAATAAAATGGGTACACATTTGTAAATGTAATATTTTCTATAAAATTTTTTGCAAATAATTTTAATTTTAATAAATTAGTTTACATTAACAACATACACAAAATACTTTTTCTTAATCAAAATCTTGATGTTAAATTAAGATTATTTCTATGCCATTTATATTAGTAAGAAACTAAATACAAAATGTGTTTTGACGTATAAAATATTATTTATTATTAGAATTTATTATTATGTGCTTGAGAAAATTTCTACAAAAGTAAACTCTAGGGAGTTCAAGAAATACATGACATTTTTATTTGGGAATATATTATTCCTTCGTATAAATGTAAAAACTTGTTACGTTTAAAGATATGTCTTCAGTATTTGAATATTTCTAAAACATATTTGCTTATAACATCATTTTACTTAAATGTACCTCTTTCCGCAGTATTAAAGTAAGTTAATATTCTTGCTCCCAATTTTAAAATTCAAATTCATATCATAAAAAATTCGAAAACACATAATTTTAATGCTGTTGAAATGTTGTTTAATGTTGTGTTAAACTTCTGGTTTTCAGGCAAGCTAGTAGCCGAGTCGTTAGTACTATTGCCTTTTTTTTTCTAAAGGTCAGGAGTTCGTATCCAATCACTGGCTCGGAAGTTTCTATTGGTTAGAATCCACTTAAAACTAAACTTGCGTAATTGGTTTTTGAGTGATGCAAAAGAGGGAGCTTGCAAATGACTGCAAATACTTTCAGAAATTGAATTTCAGGTGCTAAAAAATAATTTTTATATGCATAGTTTTCTTAAATTCAGCAATAATCTGATTTTTTTAAGCTACATTTAGAAGAAAACGTAAAGTATCATCACAAGAAATAATAATTTAATAGTTTTTTGTATTAAATGCATTATTTTTTTGAAAATAATTCATTTTTAATACTGAAAAATCTAAGAATTCCGTAGCTTAAAATGCAACCTAATTAAATTAAAATCTCATAAATTTATGAATTCTGAATGAAATATATAAAATATAGCAAATTTGAATTATTCATAACACAAACGCTTAGAATATGGAAATATAAATGCTTAGTAAATATTTAAATTATTTTCCAAATAATTGTAATTTTGATTTACCTGAATTTTAAAATACTATTTCATTTTTTTCATGAAACTTGTGAAATAAACACATTCGCATGAATAGGATTTTTTTATCCTATTTGAAATGATAGGAACTCCCTAAACTTAAAAGTAATCTAGCATTACATCAGGCATAAACTTTACTAACATAGAAAAATTGAGAGCATTTACATATACACACACATATACATATATCTAAATATATAAAAATATATATATATATATATATATATATATATATATATATATATATATATATATATATATATATATCTATATCTATATATATATATATATATATATATAAAAATATATATATATATATATATATATATATATATATATATATATATATACAGGGTGATCTTTTTTAAAGTGACAGTGTTTGGAGTGCCCTGTAGCGCGATCTAATAGCCAAAATGGTCACAAACTTGATATTTGGACTAATCAAAATATGAATAAAAAAATCTGTGAAAAAGATTTAGTTCCTAAATTCACCACTCGAGCTTTTTGCGGTGCTGATTTAGTTTACAATAACGAGAATTTGCATGAAACGCGAGTATCAAAGAAAAATACAAATATTGTGCGATGACAGCGCCAGTAATAGGGGCGCATAATTGGATTTTACCCCTACAAAATCTGTTGCTTGCACGAACTGAAATCGAATGATTATGATAAGCTAATGACTTTCGCTTTATCGTTTCTTAATGGTGATTTCCTATGGCACATTTTGTGGGGATATGAGAGCAATTTTTTTTTATCTGAATGGGTTCGTAAACACACAAAATAGCAGAATTTGGGCTTCTGATTAGCCCCACACCGTGCATGAAATCCCATTGAATTCCCCAAAAGTCAGTGTTTAATGTGATTTCACAACCGAATTCGTCATTGGGCCATTCTTTTTTGAGGTCATCACTCCTAAAGGTCCCGAAATGTTCACAATAAATCCAGAAAGTCACAACGAAATTTTGCAAACTTTTGTTATTCCACTAGTTTAGCAAAAAACCGTTTTCAACAGACAATCTTTTTGCATGATGATGCTCCGCCACACATTAAAATAAAGCAGCTGTTATGCAAAAACTTCACTGATGATAGAGTCATATGTCGCAGTTTTCTAGTCGCAATTTTCCAGTCTCGTTTGCCTGACCTCATGACATGCGATTTTTGTCTGTGGTGTTATTAGAAATCCCAAGTTTATGTTGGTGGAGTATCAAATTTATATATATATATTCTAAAGGACAAACAATAAAAATAGTGAGGAATATTCTTCGTGATGTAAGGTGTTATTTCTGAGAACGGTGCTCACATTAAATGTGCTCGAATTCCTCACCGGGGAAGTTAATGTAATAATTAAACATTAATAATTTAATTGTCCGATTGTATGTATTAGCATTTTTCTTTTCTCACATTTTATACGTGGTAAAACGCCACAAAATGACTTAGCGGTGAATTTTGGAACCAAAATTATTTTTACGCAATCCTTTTTCTCATGTTTTGATTAACAATACCAAGTTTATATATATATATATATATATATATATATATATATATATATATATATATATATATATATATATATATATATATATATATACTGACGGATAAGCTGAGAGAAGTATTAGCAGTGCGGGAGCTGGTGTCTTCTCCAAATTTTTCCAACTCAAAAACCTTTGGGAAAAAACTCAGACAATTTTGATGGAGAAATGTATGCAATTTACGTGACTCTCCAAAAAATTTTAGATTTCTCGGAAATGAAATTTGCCCTTCTTGTTGGCTGTCAGGCTGGCTGCCATTCATACGGTGGCAAATTATGCTCTCTCTCTACTACCTACATCTATAGAATTTAACTTTAATACCATCATTAACACTTTACTCTCTGCAGGAAAGGAAATTACAATGGATCCCTAGCCATTGCTGCTTGCTTGGTAATGAAAAAGCAGACAGTCTCGTGAAAGAGGCTTCTTTTTCAAACCCTCCAGATATTCCTACAGGCCTGAGAAATGTCAAACTCCTTCTAAAACGGGTTATCTATCACCAGCGAAAAATTTATTACAAAGAGAATGCAGTTGATGCCTCTTGGAGGACCCTGCTGAGCTCATGTATTCCCAGAGATCTACCTAGATCTATAGGGGTCTCCTGCTTCAGGTTAATTACTGGGCATGATTTTTTCCAGAAACATCTATATCACATTGGGCTTGTGGATTCATCGACTGCATTTCATGTAGGGAACATGCTGACATGGATGGCGAGACCTTAGTAATAATACTGTACTAAAAAATCTACAAATTTAAGTATTAAATATAAATTATAAATAAACAATAGGATAAGTAATGTACTTATAATGTTTAGTGTTCTTAAAAACAATTCATATGGGGGTATTCACAACTTTAATTTTGACGATAGTTAAATGATAAATTATTTAATCTTTCACACACACACACACACACACACACATTTTAATGTTTAAAATACTTATTAAATAAAAACAACCTACTTCATTAAGTAATGAATTATTTTAACAAATTTTTATTAATCTATTTATAATATTTGTTCCTTGGTTGTTGTATGACAAATGTAATGACTAATATTGCAAGTATTAGTTTTGACATAAAAAAAAGGAAAATAAAAATAATATTTGTATAAAGCTGTTTATAATGATCCCTGGTTAAAAAATGCATGCAAATGAATATATGAACCTTATGAAGCAAGTTATTATAATAAATGATTTTTTCCCTATGATCGGGATATATCGGGATGTACTATCCCCTCCAAAGAACTGGCCAGAAACAGCAACCTCTTTGTCACCGAGGTGTTGCCCAGAGTGCACCACAGGGGTTGGGGCACCATCACATCCTTACACATGCCATAGGGGGACCCGTTTAAAGGGTACACACCAATCATACCTCATTCATAAACACACGGAAAGGATAAAGACAGGATATAGAGAAAGGAAATACATCCATGCCTGAACCGGGGTTCGAACCCAGGACCTCCCTATCCGTAGTCAGGCACTCTGACCACTAGAAAAGTTGGCCAGCTTAAATAAATGGAAAATAATAACATAATTTATTTTTAAACGAACTATCCAATTTATTCTTCATTCATTCAAATAAAGAAATATTTTATATGATTATGTTTAATGTTTCCTTTTTTATGTGATATGTAAAGAAAAATGAATAATATTCCATTTACTTAAGTTTCTTAATTTAATGTTTAATTTCTTCAAATCTTTTTGTGTCCACAAAATATTAAAAAACATTTATTTCTCCAATAATTTTTTTTCCAATTAAATTTATATGATGGTTTTCTTTTTCTTTATTTTTGAAACTTTCATCAAAACCAATCTTTAATTCTAAAAAATGCTTTACCTAAATGATTTTGTTTCTTTATTCATAGCCTTTTTAGTATTGATAAATCAGCAATTTAAATATATATGCAGATTAAGATTCCTAAAAATGTGATCAATTGTTTTTTAATATTGAGAACAATGAATTATTTTTTTAGTAAAAAACAACTCTTCATAATAGTATAATCTCATGTATTTTCTTTTTCAAGAAACTAACCTTTGATATTATGAAATTATACATTTTGCATATTTTTCCATTTCTATCTAAGCAAATATTTTATTTAACAATTATCTTTTTTTAATTTTTAACATAAAATTTAGGACACTAAAAAACTGTATTTAGTGTTGCTTATACCCATATGCTTTAATAAAATAAGTTTTTTAGTTTTATCCTCATTGAAAATATTATTTGCAAGCGTCTTACAGATCAATAAAAATAAGTTTGAAAAAATACCATGAAATGCATAAAAATGAAAATAAAATTTGCTGCTGAAACAAAACTGTTATTAGGAACAGTCTGAATTTACATTATACCTGTTTCCATTAACTGTGTGATTCCTTAGCAGAAATGAATAAAATATATTCAACATATACCTCATGAACAACATTTCTTTTATAGAAATAAATTGAAACTCGTGAACATGCGAGGAATTTAATTTACGAAACGAATCACGTTTCTTCCTGTTTACACATATAAGATGTTAAAAAAGTAAACACAAACTATTTATGAAGCTGAATTGCTAATAAAAAAAATCAATCAATAAGAGAGATAACATAAAGAATTTCTATTCCGTTGAAGTCCTAGAATTTAGTACCCTTTTCGTTACAGCAGGAAACAGAAAAAGAAAGATCAAAGAATTCTCCATCAAAGTATTTCGTGATTTAAGGACCACACCCTGTGCATTAAAATAAAACTCACACAGAAATGAGTCGATGAGTCTTAAGAGAATATTTTAGTCAAGTTTTGCATTTACATACATACATGCAGACCTCTCTTCAGCATGTTCTGTCTTCAGTGTGTAATTAAGAATTATAGATATTCAATTTTATGCGCAATCACACATATGTGTATCTTTCCGTGTATAAAATATATTTTCACATTTTTAAAATTCATTGCTGTATAAACAAATAAAATTACAACTGAATTGCTTTTCAACGAAAAAAATCTATTTATTTTCTTGATTCTATTATTGTATTCTATTTATTTTTGAGATTGTTAGAACAACATTTCTGAAAGGAAGTAATGCAGTGAATGAGATTGCAAATATTCTCTGAAATAATTTCGCATACCAAAATTATCTCAAGTCAAGGATTACATATGCTCAGAAAATGTAAAATATACAATTTATTTTAAGTTTGCGATTTATTTTCCATTCGCTTGGTAAAAATATTTGCCAAATCAGTACTCAAATGATTAATTCTTTGAGTGTAAATTAAATACTTTATAGTTTTAATTCATTTTAAGTATCAGATTTATATAATTTTAGAACATATTGAGAATAAAAAAGAATGTCAGTAAAGAACAAGAGAATAAGCCCAAACAATAGTAAATGTAAATAAAAAATTAGTTCATCTGAAAGTATTTAATTTAGTTTGTTGTTTCAAATTATATAATAATCAAACATATGTTATTTATTATTTTTAAAACTTGTGGTTTTTCAAAAGACACAAATAATTATCAAATTTAATGTTTTAACTTTGCTACAGAGAACAATCTAAATTATCTATCTTTTATATGTGTTTGTATTATCTATGCATGCAAACATATATACATAAAACACAAATTGCTTAAAATGCAATTGCCATAAATGCCAAATTTGTTAGATAAAGGATTGTTTCCGAATTATACCGAATTTTGATGCATAGATGAACAATTCAAAAGTGCATACTTTCGACATCTTTCTACATAACAGTTAAGGATAATTTAGATAGAAAAGTGAAAAATCAAACCATATTTGAAAAAAGCAAACAAATGCTACAAAAATTATAAATCTTGATCATAACTCCCTTGCTTAATGGCAAGCTACAAGGCTGAAAATTTTCAAATAAATAAAATTTCACTCAAATATTTTAGCATGGAATGTAGTAAATACTCTCTACATATAATGAGTTAAATTTAGAAAAAATATTTAAATAATTATAGAATGATTTTATACTGGGAAAAATTTAAGAAGAAATCTTTTATTTATCGGCTCATCTTTTTGTCTTCAATAGATCACTTAAATCTGTATCACTGTCAGGAAGCATTCAATGAATAGCTGCAAATGAAACTATTGTGTTTAAATTGAATAAATGCAAATGTGACTCTCTATATATAAACTCTGTTTGTTTCAAACAAGCCGTTTTCTTTCAACTTTCCAGCGGGCACATTTATCTAATGAAGATAAAAGACGAGCCTTTCCCTCTAACAAATCCTTAAACCGTAAACTTAGAGTGGCTTTATTTCTGTTATTGTAATGATATTTTCTTAAATTAAAATTTCATATCCGCTGATTTATCAGATGATACTTTTAACTTTGCCAGTTTTCTGTTATTTCATACTTCATACACAATTTCTTAGTTTAATATGGAATAACAAAGTTATTATTTATTGTGTTGTAACTTTTATTTCCATTTATAAAAGTTGGGTTGATATTTTATTATCTTATTCATTTAGTCTTATTTAAACTGTCGCCATATTTTTTTTTAATTTTAAAACTAATATACTTTATTCTACAATGCATTTTGAATATGCACATTGAATTTTCAATGTCTTGGAATTGCTTGCATTTTGAATACGTATTTTGTATTCACTACTTTTGAAAAATATTAACATAGCTATTATTCAAATTATTGAAAGTTTAAACATACTATGTTTACGTAATTCATCAAAAGCTTAAAGTTTATGTTTTTCAGTGAAAAATAGAAAATAAATCATATTTGCCATTATCTACCTACATCATGGATTACTTAATGGACAGAAAGGCTGAAAACAGAGTTTTAATTCATGCCTCTAGTAAAGTGGGAAATTTTTATAGTTTTCAAATAAAATGGGGGGTAATGTATTTACGCAAGAACCAACAACAACCCTGTCGTTCCGGACAGATAAAACACTTTATCCAGATAATTTTCAAAATGTTGGAAGAATCGTACTCCTATTTATCAAAAGATATTTGAAAATATATCCAATAAATGAATCGCTAGAAGAAAATTTACTTTTTATGTGGATGAAATCGTAAATTTTCAAACACAACATTACTACTTTCTACCGATCATTTTTAAGCAAACTGGTGATTTCAGATATAATTATGATATAAATTTTAGCTTTACTGGTTAGAGATACGTTTATTGGTACTGGTAATTGATCAGCTCATATCTAGGTTACCGTTTTATAAAGTGATTCTCCTTTTCTTATCAGTGGTAATTGTACTTAATGCAAAAAATGAATCTTCTTCAAATACATTTTAAGACTCGTTTGATTGAGGGTGTCAGCAATCATTTTGTCTAAAAATGTCTTATATTAGTTTTATATTATTACATGCATAATACATGCTTGTTTGAAGTTTCAAGAAACTAAATTTACCCAACGCATATTTCAAGTTTGTATCACTGAGTAAACAGATATATTTAACAGTTTCCACAGTGAAATACATTATCTTACTTAAAGCACAAATGGTTTCGGCAATAAGGGAGCAAAGAATTTATTTCTTATTTGAGTGACTAAATTCTACAAAGTATGTAAAGTTTCAAAGCATCATCAAATTGTGTATTTATGTTAGTTACTGATGAAATTGTTTATATTCCTTTTCTTAAAAAGAGTTGTGAATTTCATATTAATTTCATGTCCACTATACACATATATTTTTTAAAGTTATAAGAAATTTCGTTTTGTTTCAGTGTGCGTAAACCAATTTTAATATTATCTTCCTCACAAGAATTTTCACTTAAAAGTGTACTGATTTGAGTAAATTATTGCAAAAGAAAAAAAATTAAAAATAATATTGAATCAGTAAATTATTGCAGAAAGTTAAAATAATTTACTGATTCAGTAGGTTATGGTAACACGAATAAATTATTGTATGCTAATGCAAACACTACCAGCAATGAAGCTTGAAAAAATATTTTCTGGTGTTAGATAGATGAATGTTTATAAAACTAATTGTTATATACATTTCCTAAGAAATTGAATTTTGTATTTCAGTAGTCATTTAACACTTTTACGATTTAATTTAAATAAAAAAGTATAAATTTTTGATTTACTTGTTTCATAAAAATATTCATAGAAGTATCCCAATTTTAATTCTATTCATAACTGACAGTTATTAATAGTGAAATAGTGGAAATAGCAGTTCTAAAATTGTTGTCATTGTTTTAGGCATTATATTTCAACACAAGCATACGTTTGGCACATTGCGAGATACATCTCGTATTCTTAGTTGAATATTTTCAAGGACTTAGTAATGAAGAGCTAAGAAAAGCTTGATTCTATAACTTTAATTTTTATTTCTTTCATATTATTTTCTTACATTTATTCTAATTCTCATTGAGTATTTTTATTTTTTTAATCTTTAGATACTTTATTTTCTTATCACCCATTGTTTTGACTTAAAAATGATAAATACTTTATGAAGATGTTTGGTTTAGAAACTAAATGTTTAATTCATCCTAATTAAGATCATTTTTTCAGTGCTATAATTTTTAATCCCAGTATTACTTTGATTATTCAACAAACTTATTAATCATAACGGATAGTTAAGAAGCATAATTTGTTCTGTTTTATCTACAATCCATCACATCATTTTATTGCCTATTAAAAATCTTTTGTCAAATTAAAATTTTTGTCCCAATTCATTCATTTGAAATAAAACATAATCAATTTCTATGTGCATCGGTTAGTTTTTCTAACAACTATGATGATTTGCTGGTATCAGTATTGAATGATGAAGTAAGATGCTGAGAATTTACAAATAACTAAAATCTATGAACAAATATATTTCACGCCAGATTAACTTTACAGTTATGCAGGTATACTTCCATGTGATGTTATTATGTCTTTATAAAGCCACTATATAGGTTTTTAACGTAAAGCTACTGTATAAACAGTATTGCCCAAATAAATTATACTGAAATCATATTTAAAATAGGCTTTATTTAACTTGTCTTGTGAAATTAGAATACAAACTAAAAGGGGAGAGTTAAAATATCGCGAAATAATTACATGATAACTGAAAATTTATCAAAACAAAAAACCTTAAATTTATTAGCAGTAACATGACTGAGACATTAAGTTCATCTGAGTACACTAAATATTCACATATTTACTTACGTATAATTCTAAAATAAAATTTAAAGTTAATTATCTTTTTTTTTAAATCTATAAATATTAAAATCAAAGTCTTATATTCATGTATTTTCAGGAAACTTATATTTATTTTTATAAAATTTTCTCAATTTGTAACGCATGTTTCAAATTAAACTTCACTGTAAAGTGAAGTTTATTTTGAAGTGTGTACTGATTTGAATACAAGCAATACCATACAAGCAATATTTGTAAAGTTTAACAAAAACAATTTTGAATACATTTTTATCATGATAACATTTCACAAACTTTCATTACAATGTTTAATAAGGTAAGTTTTACATTCAACCTGTGACTAATGTTTTATAAATTAATTATATTTTGAGAATGTATGTATATGACATTTTTTCTTGTTTACGTAATATTTCATGTACAACATACAATAAGAAACAGTAAGTAAATTAATGAAATAAAACAAACAATAAATTATATTTTACAGTAAATATAAAACTAAAAATTGTACTTTTTAATTTTACACTATTAATTTTTTTATAGAATATATGAGTATCAAATAAATTTCGATAAATTACTCAAGAAATTGGAAATATTTATTCAATTAAATGATATAAATTTGAAAATGCCAATTAATATTTCAAACTAAATGAACTGGAATACGTTTCCATGATAAGTATTTCTTATTTTTGTAACTATTTCGTGAAAATTTAGAGAAATTTCTAAATTTAAGCATTAGTGGAGAATTAAGCAGCTATTTTGCTCTATATGATCAAGATGTTTGGGTAAGAAAACTTTAGATATTATTTTCTTATTTTCAGATTCTACAAAATTCACGATAAGATGAATCATAAAGAGATGAGTTTTTATTTCCTGATTACCATGGGAGTTATTGCTGCAAGCACTGCTCTGCAGCATATTGGTAAGTAATCTTCTAATTAAACAGAAATATATTTCCTTGAAAAACTAATAGTTTTAAACGCTACATCATGTGCACAAAACATTTTTCTAACTACAAGAGAAGTGCGTAAAAAGAGGTTTATAATGATAAATTATAGTAAATAATTCGCCTTACGCGTATTGCTTATCTAGAGGCATTTTTGTGTACAAACAAAAGTTATGATACATTCTTATAAAAAAAAAAACATTCTGATATATTTCAGATACAGGCAAAATATTGTGT
The DNA here is from genome assembly GCA_030067965.1 of Latrodectus elegans. Taxonomy (NCBI): domain Eukaryota; kingdom Metazoa; phylum Arthropoda; class Arachnida; order Araneae; family Theridiidae; genus Latrodectus; species Latrodectus elegans. The sequence continues at coordinate 28,963,480 of CM057817.1, forward strand.
CCTCTAAATAATGTTGAAATATCTTTCAAGTAACAAAACGAGAAATTGAATGTCATCACGAATTTTCGGCTTTAAAGTACGTGATGAATTATTAAATAAGAAAGTGCATGTAATTAGCAAATCAAATGCCATTTTTAAAATTATTGATAAGCTTGAGTAGCTTAAAAGGATAATTATGTTGAAATCAAATTTAGTTGCAGAAAATTTTTTTACTAATATATGGCTGTTTATGTCACACATAATTAAATTTTTATTTCATAGCACATTTTGACCATTAACGTCCAATTTTAAAAATTATTCTTATTTCAGAATAAATTATTAAAAATACGATATTAACATAAAATTAGTCAATTTTTAAAGGGAATCATTAACAAACAAAGAGAATTTATGAAATTTTAATACATGTGATTTTTTTAAAAATGTAGGAGATTTAAAACAAATATATCCTCACAATGATGTCGCCATAATGCAAAATGAAATTCTTTGTTTACTCATCAATTTATATCGTCAAATTGACTGCTTTTTCAATTAAATATCTAGATCAATTTTTAAAGGTTTTTCCTTTAATTTCATATTTAAAAAATAAAACCATTAAGTTCCTCTAAATAAAAGCAACGGCAATAAAATAAAAACTTTAATTCCGTTATTTGAAGTAAAGGAGAAACATTAAAATAAACATTTTATGGATACGTGATCATTAATTACTAATTAATATTTCTTATCATAAAAAAATTAACATTTCTTCACGATTCTCTAAACAAGAATTATAGGTAAGTAATTCTCTTTGTATTAACAAAATTGTCTTTGGAGACTTAAGATTATTAAAATTTATTTTTAAACATGAAAATAAAATAAAAATATTATTATTTCCTTATTTAACGTGAATACGTGTAAACAACCAATGATTTCTTGCAAACCTCTATGAAAAATTTTAGAATCATTTTTTTAGTTCTTCAAACAAATATCAATGCTTAATGTCTCATATTACTATATACCCAAAATGCATCTAAAAATACTTATATTTTATATAATCTTTTAAGGATTTCTCTGTGCAGTATTAACTGTTAGTAAATATAATTGAATTCACATATAAAATTAATTAATTTTTGTTCTCTAAATAAAATATTTGTTTCTTACACATTGATAGAATCTTTTAGTGAAGTAAAACAATTCAAAACATTTTGAAAAAAATACCACAAAGGAAAATTTTATTATTTAAAATACGTTTTTTAAAAGAGAAGCTTTGTGATTTTCTACAGAAATAATTATAAAATAATACGGATGAAATTTCTACATCAAACTAAGAATATGATATTTCTATCAACTCATTTACAAGTATTTTTATTGATAAAATAACTCAGAATTTAAAAATATGTTTATCTTACTCTTAAGGGAACTTCAAAGCCATGTAAAAATTTTTCCCTCCTTAGATATCATCATCTGTTAATAAATCTTCTAAAATTTGTTCAACCTGTGTTTAGTCAAGTTGAAAAAAAACTAGAAAAATTTCAAAGATATATTTAATATATAGTTTTCTGTGCCTAATATAATCAGATTAGTATTTAGTAATATGGTAATCGTCTTTAGTCTAGATGCATTAATATATTTTTTTATTATGGAAATTAGAAAGCTACTACGCAAATTTCCCAAAGGTATTGAAAAAATTTACAATAATTTAAATAATAAACTTTTTAATTGTCATTCAGGAAAAATAAAATGTTGAACTATTTTAAAAACAGAAACATTAAAAAAATATTTTTATTTAAAGTACAAGAACAATAATTTCTTATTTCTGTAAACTAAGATTTTATATTATCTTTCAAAGCATTTTCCTACGTTAACATTCAACTACAATAAAAACATATTTCATGACTACTGAAATGAGCATTAAGGAAATAAATTTTAAAGTGGCTAGAAAATAAAATATTTGAGTATACAAAGTTTTCCTTTTGTCTGCATGTTGATCTTCTTTATGATAGTAATCAAACAAAGTGAATATTTGCAATTGTCATTGAGGATAAAACAAATTTTAAACTATTAAAAAAACATCAAAAATATTTTCATTTAAGGTACAAGAACAATAATTTCTTATTTCTTTAAACTAATATTTTATGTAATCTCTCAAAACATTTTCTATGTTACCATTCAACTTCAATCAAAACGTATTTCGTGACTTCTGAAATGAGCATTAAGGAAATAAATTTTAAAGTGGCTAGAAAATAAAATATTTGAGTATACAAAGCTTTCATTTTGTCTGCATGTTGATTTTCACATAGGGAATATTTGCAGAGTTTTAATTTTTTCTTAGTGTTTTATTTGAATTAAAAATTTTTCATAACCAGTGACTTAGTTTTTTGATATAATTTACTGAATAGATACAGCAATTATTAACAAATATATAATAATTTAAATACTACAGTTTACAATACACAGTTTATTAAAAAAATATTAAAAATATTTTTCATTTTTGATAATTTAGTTAAATCAGTTTGATTATTGAAAAATTACCCTCAATTTAGTTTAATGTTAATTTTTGGTTGACATTTTATTAGAAGAAGTATCAAAGTTATTAAGTTTCGTCAATATTTTTTGATATATAACGAATCTATTAGTTTTAGATTATTTTTATGGATAATTCTTACAATGCAAATAAATACACCTTGGTATAAGGAAAAATTTTTTTTAAATAATTTAGCTGTTTACAAAATAATAATCAATAAAATAGGTTTGATTTAAAGAAAGAATATTATTATTATAAATCATTTGACAATATTATATATATCATAATGAATATAACATACTTGTTAAGGTATTACGTTATGCACTTACTATGTAAGAAAGGTAAGTGGTATTTACTTATTTTTTTTAACATTGAGAAATTAATTAAAAAAGTAGTAATATTTCATATAAATGTCAATATATATGTATTCAATTATAAGAATATATAAAAGATATTTTTTAAATTATATTTATTTTTATAATATTCTTAGTTTCTCTTTAAAATATATCTTAACATTAGGGGCTTATTTAATACACCATAATCCCATTTTTTTAGATTTTTGAACTTTTAAATTTTACAAAATATATAATCCATATTGCATTTAATTTCATAGTCAAAACATTATTCTTATGAACCTTATTTTCAGTCATAACAATAGGTCACATGATTGATGCCATTTTACAAATTTACAGCATTCTGACTTCAGATTTTATGTTTTTCTAATATTTAAAAGTTACAATATTTGAAAGCTTTTTAAAAGGATTAAAGATCACAAGTGTTGTTATTTTATTGCTGTTAGCGTTGTTATTTTATTTTTATCACATTCTTTGTTACTATATTTATTCTTAAATAGCTTAATTAGTCAGCACTTATAAATTCCATAGGATTGATATTATGTTTTTCAATGAATCAAAGTTCAAACATTGTATTTTAAACTTTATTATCAATTAATTGTGTATGGTACACAGAATCCAATTCTCCATCGTTTTTGATTTCTCCGATTAAGCAGACTACAGAATATATATACAGTAAGAGAAAAAAAAAACTACAAGCAGATAGTATCTTAGAGTAAAGAAGAAACAAATTGGTCTAATCACTGGGTTGCTCTTTGGGGAAAATCATGCTCTACTCGAAGAAATAGGATGGATTTTATTGTTAGTCTTGTGGAATGGATTTCAGTTTCTTGCTCTTTTTTAGTTGCGATAATACTATTTATTACATTCTAATTAACTGTAATGAAAAATCAATCAACTCGTAATTCATTATTGAAATAAATGTTAACTTATTAATAGGATGTATTGAAATACATATTAAAGACAGAAATTTGTAACTAAAATTGAGTCATCAAAATTTAATGCATATAATTAAAAATAGGCATTTTAAATTAAAATATATGTTTTACTACAACAGATAAATTATTTATTAAGTGAAATTTATTTTCATAAATTAAATAACATTTTTCCACAATTTATGAGGCACTATTTTTTTTAAGTAACTTCAAGACATATCTTAAGCATATGACAATTTATTATAAAAGAGACAGTTATGTTAACGTATTTTCTTCGAGGCACATTTTTTGCCAAAAATTATATACATTATAATAATTGGCTAAATCATGTAAAAGTGAAATCAAACTATGAAAATTATTCTTCTTTTAAAAATGTTTTATAGTCAAGTAATTATTTTAAAGAAAAGATTTTTTCGGTATAAGCCATCGTCTTTTCTCGTCTAAATTGTAACATATCAATCATATTTTAACCATGAAAGTTTGAATTAAAATTAGTAATTTAACTTTGAACAGCAAATACAGGCGAACGAACTTTACTTTGGAAATTACAAAATAGGAATTTTACATGGAAATCATAAATTCTAATATTGAAAAAATTCACACATAAATACTTAAAGTAATAGGAACTAGAGTAAATTAAGAAAATTCACATGTTCTCGTTTCTAATGTTATACGAATTTAATCCAAAAGTTTAGCAGCTATGCATTACATGCCAGAATTTCTTTTCACATATTTTCTGGAAAAATATTAATCCTGAATATGTTTCTAGCATAATGGATTTGTTCCATTCTTACTAAAAAAGAACAATCTTAGTAATATTGAATTGGATAAGGAAACAAAACACAAAAAAGAATATCTAATGTTTTGACAAAAACGTGTTGAAAGAAAGCTTTCCTGCCTATCATTCGGGATGCAGAGCCTACTTTCTGTGCATAGTCAAATATCCATTGAATAAGGTGTGGTTATTGCATACATGAGAAGATGTCGCAGGAAATGATGGCTTTTGTTGAAAGGAAAAGTAATTTAGGAAAAATGAAACAAAAACAAGAAATACGCTTTAGCATATAAAAACATCTGCGTAAGCTATCAATTTTAAAATGAAAGATGGATACTTTTGATATATTTATTTTTATATAAAAATAAATTTCATTTGTATGTAAATAAAATATCAAAATTGTTCTGCTATTTGAAACTGAAATGTTACTTTGACAATTATAAATTTAATATGTTTAAACGTAAATACTGAGATTTTTGTTATTATTTTTAATATATAATATATTACTAATACTATGTATAATTTCTATAAATATAAATTCCTATCACTATAAATTATCACTGATGAATAAGTCAAAGTCATTAATCTATATATTAGTAATTGTGTCTATTAGATAAAATGCCGCACAACTTGTCTAGTGGTCAGTGCGCCTTACTGTGAATAGGAAGGTCCTGGGTTCGAATCCCGGTTCCGGCATGGATAATAAACTTTCTCTCTCAATCTATCGTGTCACCGCCCTTTCCTTGTATGAATGGGTTGTGAATGATAGCCTACCTTATATACTGGTACCTGTGTCTTGTGTGTACTGAGGAAGTCGGACTCCAGACATAATATGGGTCAGTTTGAAAAGTGGAGCAGCGCAACCCATATTGCCTGCCTGGCACACGACAACAACACCATTAGTATAAAATAAAAAAAAGTCGAATTTATGATACCCCAATACGTAAATAATAATATAAGCAAAAATTATAAAATATTCAATTATATATAACTTAAAAAAATGCAAGTAAATTAATATATATATATATATATATATATATATATATATATATATATATATACTTTACAGACATTAAATTTTATACACGGAAAAATAAAAAGGCTATTAAATTGAAACTCCCAAGCTTTTATTCAAAGTTTAGTTATCTGAATAATTTCCCTGAAGCTAAGTAGTATGTAAAGGTATTAAAAATATTTATCCGCTTGAAATTAAAATGTAATATTTATGCTTAAAATGAGACTTATTTCTAATAAAATGGCAATAATTAAGGAGTAATTATTAAAGAAATGAGAATTTTAATTGCAACACAAAATGTGAAAACCCCACAGGAAATGGTTTTAACATGTCAATTTAAAGTAAATTATGCAGTTAGAAGCACCCCTTCACATATTAAAGTTAAATAAAATATGAAACGACATTATTTGATGTTTACATAATTTTAAGATAATATCAATTATTGTGATAAAAATAGATTTTGAAATTTCGAATTTACTTAAGTGTTATTAATGCATTTTAAAAGCATTATTACGGTTAAAATATACTATAATTTATGAATTGTATCTATAAAACACAATTGATTCCTTATAAGGAAAACATTAAATTTTGAAATATTTTAATTTTTAAAAACAATATATGTAAGGAATTTCTCTGCAATTGATAAAAAATTAAAATTGAAGAAATATATTAAATACTGAAAAAATTCATAAAAAGTTTCTAAGAAATATTTTATTTTACAGTAGTCTCTTATCTCAGTCACAAAAAAAAGCTTGAAATACAAATGAAATATTTGTATTTTCAACATGAGATTTTCCTCAAAAGTTTTATCAGAATAAAATTATCAAATGTGCACAAAAATTATAAAAAAATATAATAAAATCCTTAATGCTATTAAGACGTTTTTGTTAACTTGTTTCATTTAAATAAAAACAAAACTCACACTCAGACTTAAAAATCCAAACTGGCTTTTAACACCACAATTTTTACAGGATTTCAAATTTTCCTTTAAAAGTATAATAAGCAACACAATTCTTTTATTACTCTTCTTTCTAATGTTTTTAACGCTATAAGCTTTCTCAACTTTTCTTTTCAAGTTGTGATGCTTATTTTTACGCTCCAAAGAGCAAAAAGTATAATATTTAAATGTTTGAGCTTAAGAAAAGGTAAAACAAATATTTTAAGATGTTTTTAGTCAAACCCAATGTGCAAACAGAAAGAAATCATTGATCAGTTGATGTGACAAACCCTTAAGTATCCTCGATATTTTAACATTTTTTGAAATCTTATTTCAGATAAAGTTACGAGAGTATAAAAAAAATAATCCTACTCTAATATAAAGCTCGCGCGTGACTGGAAATTAGAACAAGTTTTCGTTTTCATTTATAACGGTAGAATAAAATCTGGAATAAAAGTACTTTTTTCAAACATCGTAATACTTTAAGTAAACTTACAATTTCCTCTAAAGTTTTATGTTTATCTTAACAGTTTGTTTACACTTTCCCAGTAATCCTTAGGGTAACCGAACATGCAAGATTGGATATGCTGCATATTTTGAAACGTGAATAAATAATATTAATGTGTACCACTTTAAAAACTTTTATAACTTTTACAAATGATTGCTTCATACTTCTTATTATCTATTATTATCATTAGTTCCTCATAAAATGTTATTGATTTTTAGAATGCATTATTGGATTTGAGAATCGGATGAAAATTTCGGGAAACTTTACCCAATAAATTTATCAATTCAATATTTTCTATTTTAACCCATTATAAGCTATGGAATAATATCTAATATTGCACATCTAAAAAGTTGAAAGTCTATCAAATTGAATTGTACAATATTGAAAAATATTTTTCAAAAATAATACTTTAAGAAAGAAAAAAATAGTAAGTATTTTCATTTATCCCATTTTCCAAAATTATTCTTTATGATATATTTTATAAAAATATTTTACATAATCTGAGCTCAAGTAATTCCTCAAAATTACAAAAAACCTTTTGATTAACTCCCTTTTGCAAATATCAATTAAAGAAATTATTTTTACACAATTTTTCTTCAAGGAAAGCAATTAATTTTCAACAGTTGTTTATTATAAATCATACTCTGAAATTAAGTTTGGTTAACTTTTCTTAAAACTAATTAATTGAAAAAGGAAGAAATCCTTTCTATAATATTTTCTATTTTTTATATAAAATTAATTAAAATATCTTACTGTATTTATACCAAAATATTTTTAATCGTTATTGAATACCTAATTTTTTATGATATAGGGTATACTTGGATTTATATTGTAACTCAAACATGTAATATGGATTAACCACAAAACATAAAACATTATTTTTCTAAATTGAAATCAAACTGCTTCCATTTTTCATTCATATTAGTCATTAAAGTGTTAAAACTTATTCTGCATCAAATGAAAATGTTCAAATATATGCGAACCAGTTGACTTTAGTTCAGTTGTATTCTCAGTACTATATAAACCACGTAATCCAAAACAATGCGTGAGAGAATAAAACAACAATATAGTATAATTAATCAATTGGAACTGTTTAATAAAGTCATATGAAAAATTCTGAGAAAATAATTATTGTAAAGAATTGAAATTGATCAAATGATTGACATAATGAATCATTTTAAACCTTTTTATAAATATTTTTTGCAGTCTTAAAATTTTGATAGCATTTTAAAAACTATTATTATGTTTTACTTATCTAATTTATTCAATACTGTCTATTCTTTTCGCATATTAGTAATGAATATATTTTAATAAAGCAAATCAAGCAATCTTATGACATACTTTATATGATTACATATTTTTATTTTTAATCACGTCATTTCATGTGTATATACTATAATAAACATAATTTCATAAAATTTTCTGAAAAACTTTTAAAATTTATAAAATTTGCTCAAGACAGCAAGTTACAAAAATAAAAATTTCTTGCAAAAAAAAAAAATTAATGGAATTTTTCAAAATTTCCTGAAAACTATTTCCTTATGCTGGATAAATTAAGAGCAAAAGTGATATCACACACAAAGCAAAATAATTTTGTGAGCCTACGTAACAGTGTCAAATGTTAAGTGCTAATGACAGCGCTTGTCATTTACATTCTGAATCTCTTGCTTCAGTTGAGAAATAGGATTTGATTAATTATAATATAGCACGGAACAATCTTTGTGTCGCAAGAATCACGTGCTAGCATTCATTTTTAAGAAATTGCCTCATTAAAGTGCAGAAATCTTACTTAAGAAATTCTTTTCTTTGACTTGCGAAATAAAGCTCCAAAAATATTTAGTAAATTGTAGTTAAAAGGATGAATTTTACGCTGAAGATTGTAATTATATTGTCAATGTTTGAAGATTTTTTTTTAAATTTTATATTCCTAAGAACACATGAAGTTTTCTAAATGTTTTAAGTAGTTTTATTTAGCATCTTATGTATGTATGGGGTAACACATTATATATATATATATACATATATATATATAAACTTGCTTTTATGAAATTTTTTCGTATATTTATTTATCCGGTATACATCCAAAACATTTTTCAAAGTTCATTTTAAAATTTAATATTAATTTTGTCTTTTTAGTTAGAATTTTATAACTCAAATTTTATTATTTTCATATTTTTCATTTAGTTAGTAAATTTTAAAAAAATTAAAAGAAAAAAAACACAAATTTGGCATTAATTGGAACATTGTTTTTTTTAATATTTGTTTTTTGAGGACATTATATGCAATTTTTTTATACTGAAATCCTATCAATTTGTTATACCAAGGAATTCCAATTATTGTAATAAATTACACACACACATTTATACTGAAATAAATCAATTTTAAAACTCTTGCCCAATTTATTAAATTAAAAATAATATTTTATATTTTATACTTTTTATCAGCATAAGTACTTGTCAGGCATTTAAATTAAAATTTAAATGTTCACAAAAACTTATAAAGGAGTATAAAAACAAATGTAATAAAGCTGTTGACCGTCATTACTTTTTTTAAAAGTGAACTATTACTGAGATAACTTGTAAATAGTTTCTATTTGGGAAATATTAATCAATGTAAATGATGTTACTGTATGTTGTAATGTTGATAAGCAATACAAATGTTGCTAAGCAATGTAAATGATCACATTTAAAAATTTATGATTTTTACAATTCATATTACTATTATTTAAAATATTTAAATACTTATATTTTTTATAAAAAATACATTCGCAAACAAAAATATTCTTTAAAGTTAACGAATATTAATTTTAGCCACACTATTATGGTAGTTGCACTAATGACATAAGTTGTCTTGTAGTATAGTTGAGACCCTACAAAGTCCATATTCCTGAAAAATTTACAAGGTTTAGAAATATGACATTCAGGTATGCTCCAACTTTTTATGAAGTATAATACTCGTCCATAAACTGTCAGTTCCTTGTGTATGTTCTTTATTTAGTATATGTTAGCCATGTTTATATATTACTTGCTGTGATTTCATATTTATTTCGATATTTTCGTGCAAGAATTTTCCCGCATTTGTCTCAGTTTAGTTCAGTTTTATGTTCATTACATTGCGGACAGCTTTCTTTTTCATTGAGTATGGAAAACGCTGCAATTCGTTATTGTATGTCTCGTACTAGCTGTCAAGTTGAATTAAGTTTTAGTTTTATCCATCTCATTAGCAATTTATTTTCAAAATAAAACATTTTTTGTAAAATTTTGTCATCTAGAAATGTATTAGGTGTTTGGAGAATAATTTATTTTTATTTAAAATATATTTTTATTAAATAATTAAACAGTATGTTGAGTTTTTTTTTTTAAATTTTAAATAAGATGCATTTATGTCTGCATTCAAGCAATTATTCAAATAAATAAAAACGAGTGGTATCTAAAGTGCATTTAAACTTCTCCATATAATATAAACTGTTATAAATGGATATGTTTAACAAAATATATTGCTTACAATAAACTCATATGCTTATAATTTAGGCACTTCTCGTAGCTTTATTCCTATACAAATAAAGCATACAATCAAGGTCACTAAATTTCCGGTACATTTTCTAATATGTGTATTTAAATTTATAAATTTAAACATATACTTTTGTCAGTATGTATTACTCGACGATATTTAGAAAATTTTATTTGAAATTGCAACATTTTTATTTATTAAAAACAATTTTTAATAATGAAAATCTCTTAATAATTAGGAAAATTTTCATGATACTAAATAAATATAATAAAGCGAAAAAAATGTAAGAAATTCAAAAAAATTAATAATAATAAAATTTATTATAAAATGATTTATGAGATATAATAATGTTCGAATTAAAATATTGTGTCATCATGGTTACGTTTAAATTACATATAGACACATTTAGATTTACAATTTAAAATATATGAAGAAATCTGTACAAACAAGCTGTTTCATTAAACCTTTGATCTCAAAACTGCACCATAAAATTTCAAAAAAAAATATTTTACTTACATTGCAAAAAATATAATATTGATAAGATATTTAAAATTTAATAAATTGTGTACCAAGCTCATTTTTTATGAAACAAGCAGATTATTATTTGCTGTTGAAAGGAAATCATACCCTTCAAGTATTTCCCTTTTAAACAGAATGTAAATAATTTGACATGACCAAGCACAGTAATCTTAGAAACAGTACATTTATTTCATTTCAACTTTATGGAATCTCGTTTAGTCCAACCATAACGTGTAATCGGATCGGCATTTCTTTAATAGAATAGCCGCTATGTATTCGAATCTACATTGTTTTTATCACAGATAATATCAGTTAGCTCATACGATCTCTTTTTTTAATATCTTATTTGATTGTATTTTTATCTCATTATATTGACGATAGAAACGTCATTTTCTCATTTTTATATTTGAGTCGTTGAGGGTTTCATTCGTTAGTTCGGAATATACACATTGAAAACCCCGTATTTTTGTTCTGTTTTGAACCAAACATCTGAAGTTAGATATTTCGGGATTATGGCAACAAAACAGTTTTAAGATAAATTTATTTGTGGTTCGTTACCGGTAATAATTGAGACAGTAAATTTTTAACCTATTTATTATCAGATTATAACAGCAGATTTTTAGTTTCCATTTTCTTTCGTGAGGATAATGACATTTTTGGAAAGACTAAAGGAGTAATATTAAACTTGTTAAGGATGCAATGATAATCAAAATAAGTGCATTGAATGAAGAGTATTAATAAATATTAAATGGTGATTGGTTTTAAAAATGGAAATCTAATTAGAAATTTTATTAAAATTTGAAGTTTTGAAAAGGTAAAATTCTTTAGAAAATGAGCGATTATGTTCTTAAAAATTAATTTTAATGTTTCTTCAAATTGTAATCATTTACAAATTTTCAGTGTCTAAATATGAAATTAAATTAAAGCATTTTCTGTCTAATGAAATAATTTAATTCTTTTTTAATATTTAACAAATCTCTTAGTTAAAAATTATAATGTCATTGATTGTCTTTGCAAACGGAATATTAACTTTACGCCATTATATATTTAATGACGGAACCCATCTCAAATCCTAATTTCTAAATTATAATGTCGCTTAAAAGGTGATACTTTGCAACAAAATTTTTATTTAAATGATGAAACATGCTTTTAAATTAGGAAAAAATTTCAATATTTTAAAGATATTCACACACACACACTTTTTTTAATGTATAACCATGATCGATCGACATTTTTGTGATAATATCCTTTAATGTGGTAATTTGTAAAAAATTATGTTCTATTATATTTTCACAAAAATTCAATTATATCAATCCAAAGAAATTAAATTATCGAGAGTGAATGCTTTATCCTAAATAAAAGTTGAAGACAAATATATTATAAATGCTAATATAATCAGTATTTTCATCTTCAAAAAACTTGTCATGAATAACTTTCGAATAACATTGAATTTTTTTATTTCTCAGTAATAAATAAAAATTATCCGAATTCTAAAACACAATGATATCCAACAAATTCTAAAATTAGCCCTTTATAAAATAAAAAAATTAACCAAATATCTTTGAAACTTCAATAAGCTAAGTAATTGACAAATATATAAAATAAGTAATTTTGATCATAATGATAAATTTATAATGGACTTTTGTAAATTCGGTACGAAAATCAAGTACAGGGAATGTAAAGTTTTATATATCAGTCCTCGAAATATGAATATTATTTAAATTCAATTTATGCATAAAATATAATAATATAATTTGCTATTTATAATATAATTTGATATAAGGTGTGATGATTTCATAATTTAGAAAGATATTTATTGTTTGCAAAATATTTTTAAAATGCGCGAAATAATTAAAACTAAATAAAGTACATACTTGACAAACAAAGAAAATAAAAAATATTTTTTACATAAGGAAATTTACTCTTAATTATAAACGCATAAAAAAACTAGATATTGATACAATATTTGAGAATTAATCTCAAGTGCCATTTTATTTATGTATTCATATCTCAAATCTTTTCAGTCATATTTTTCCCACTGTTATGTTTCTTGAAGTATTTAAAAACAAATAAAATTATGTTTTATCTTTCAACATTTATGAAAAAGTTTGATTTTTTATGCATTTGATTTCATTTCTGAAAACAATATGAAATTTTTATTCAATGATTTAGCTTCTGAGATTTTTTTCAGTTTATCGGTAAAACAATACAATTAAACGCGTTAACGTTTTAAAATTGTGGCATGCCAAAGTTTAACTGATTAAAATATTTTATTGAATGTGTAATTGCTTCGCTATACCTTGTTTAGCATTTGATTTCAAAATTTTAGTTTCTTTAGACAATCGCGCAATTCAGAAATTGTTAATTATGCAGTAAAGCAATTGCAAATTATTCATCAATTTGCAAATAAATGTACTCCAAAAGAAAGTAAATTATATATTGTGGAATAAACGCCTTTTATAGTATGTTATATCTCATTACAAATATTCTATATGTTCTTATCCTTTTGCACGAAGAGCTTTAAAGATGTTGTCTAGTTCGGCTCATACGTATTTGTTTCATTTCTCATTCAATGACAGCATTAGCTTACTAGTTTTCAACTAAACTGAGGCGTTGTGTTTGATGAAAAATCGAACGAATAAAAATACACATGCTTGAGGTAGGATTTGAACCCAAGATAGCAATCAAAAGACAGCGGTGATAACTTTTCGATATTTGTAGCTTTAAAAAAAGACACAAAATATGCATAAGAATTAATATTTTATTTATCTTTATCATTTTAAAATCTTTGTTAAACGAGTTACAAATCTTAGTTTGAAAAAAATTAATATAAAAATTTTAGTGCACTTTTATCGTGTTTTATATTGTTTTAAAAAATAATAAATTTATTTTTTAAAACTACCTACCTACCATTATAAAAAGTTTGTTTTCTAAATTAATTAATATATTTATTTTCTCATTTTATTAATTAATGTATTTATTTTTCTATCTTGAAAGTGCAAGGTTTTATACGTAGAATTTTATGGCAATGAAAAATAAATTATGCTTATAAATTTCTATTAGATATGGATGCTCTATATTGATAAGAAAAAAGAAATTTCATCTAACTGCATGGAATAAGTTTTAACTGTGTGTGTTTACGCAAATTAACACACATATCATTTGTCTATGAACTTTTGAAGGAAAAAAAACTTTCTTATCTGTCAGGGCTTCTTAAAAAAATCACTTTTAACATGAAAGTTTCCAAAAATCATAAATATATATCAAATTCTAGAAATAACGCTCAGAAAAATGATTCTGATATTTCAATACTCAAAATCAGATTTATATTGTAATTTCATTAATATATTTCAATAGTAAATAAAAAACAAAAACATATATTAAATATGTTTGACATGGAAATTTCTGAAAGGATAACTAATGGAAATTTCAGTATATGTATACATTCAGAATATGTAAATCTGACCTAGAACAAGATTTAATTCGTCACAACATTAAAAGTATCAGAAATGTTGCAGCTTAAAACAGATTTTAATTAAATGCCTAAAATACAAGACATTTTTTTTCTGCCCCGCAAATATGAATATAATTTATAAGTAATCATATCTAGAAAAAGGAATTTTTAACATTATCCTTAAGCGTAGGTTAGTTATTGCAAAATAGAAATATGAAGAAAAAGTTGCACTTCTTATAAAGCAAATGCTAAGAAAACGCAGTCACTAAATTATACATAATCTGTAGTTTAAAACCAAAATAATTTTAAATTATACGGAGGTAATATAGCTATAGGTATTAATTGTCTTTTAACTCTTTGGAACACATATTTAGTTGTAACTGCTAACAAGATTTGAAGATTATAATTTATGTACGCAAAACATTTTAAAATTTTATCTACTTTGAAATGTAAGTTGGCTTACATAGTTATATTTCTAAGAACAAAGCAAAACAATTTATATCTTAGATTCTTCAACAGCTTCTGAAAACAATTCTTAAGTAAAAGAATATAACATATGTTATTTAGGTGTCTATATTCAAAACGGATTCAAATTTTATAAAATAAAAACATTAGATAGTGTTTATAAAATAAAAACAATAAATTAGTTAAATAATGTCTCTAACGTGAAGTTTATGTTTTGTACAACATAAATATATCCAACATGAAATCAAGGTAAATTAAATTCATTTAGTATGACATTTATTACTAAACTGTGAAATAAAATATGATAAACATTTACATCATAATATTTTTTTTGTTTTTTTAATGATCTGGTTGAACTGTATAGTCTTTCCGAAGCAGTAAAATGATGATTTTTTTTTCCCTTTTTATTAAGATTAATTTTTCCCGTTAGCAACATTTCTGACTTTTTCTCTTGAAAATTCAGTGCTAGAAATTCTGGAAATAATTGAATTGTATAAATTAAATCAAGAGATTTTCAACTCATTAGAAGACAACATGTTAAATCACACTTAAACTTTTAATTAGAAAATGAATTACTCTGCGTTTTTAAATATATAAATAAAATTCTTCAAAAACGCTTACATTAAGATATTATGCAAAACATAATCTTTCCAAAATTAAGTCAAAAAAAATTAGAAACCTTAAAACTTTAAACTCACTACATTTTCTAGCTGAAGAATCTCAATAATCACTTATTTTTTATCACATTTATTTTCGGTTTTATCATGATTTAATTAGAAAAATTAGTGGTGAAACATTTTAATTATCAATCTTTTACTCGCCAATTAGTGATATTATCGCACTAAAACAAATATCGTAGTAAGTCCATTTCTTATTTAAACTGAAAAATAAAAATTATATGTAATTATTTCAAAATTTTATAGGATTAATATAATTGCTAACAGCATTTTATTGGAGCTTTAAATCGAGACATTTCTTTATTTACTTTATATGCATAAAGGTATCTCTTGAGAAATTATTTCTTAATTTTATCATCTGTATTATGCAATAATGGTTCTGTACCAATAAAAATATATAATTTAAATTTCATTATTTATGGACAACATATACAGCAATCATGAATACAATTCACAGTATTTAAATATTTATTTCAATAATTCAAATGATATTGAGAGCATTTTCCATATAATTAGGTTACATTATTGAAATTTTCAAAAGCTAAATAAATACGATATTTGAAACATTATCAAAATTGCTATTAAAATCAGGCAACTAATTTAATCATTCTTACCATTCAATTCCATAAAATATATTTTCTAAATTTAGAGCATTTGACATAGTATTTATACCTCACAATCTTAATAGACTTCTTGTCAACAAACAAATGGAAAATAAATGTCTTAACCACTTACAAAAGAAAAGTATCATATTACTTTACCAAATAAACATTCTAAGTTTATATTTCAAGAATATTTCATAAAGATTTTTCTTTGAAATAATTAATCCGTCAAATGATATCAATCAACAATCAATCAGTTTTTACTCAAAAAGACATTTAAATTAGCCATTAACATGGTATTAGAAGGATTGCAATGACGAAGAATGGAAGAAATTTTAAAAGTGTATCTAGCAATTGGTTTCATTACGATTTGATGAATTTTAATAAATATCAGTGCTAAGCTGCGCCATAATTTTTATCTGTGAGTAAAATTCAATTTCACTGGATGAGAAAGTCATAAACAGTTAAATATGTTCAGAAACGATATCAGGTTTGTAATCACATCTTTTTTATTCTAATATACGATTGCTATTGATTAATAACAACCTGGCTAATTTATAATCAATATTATTTTTGAAATTAATCAGAAGTTTTTTTGGAATTTCTGGTATAGATTCTAATCATGCTGCAAGTAACTTATAGGTTTCCATGATTTTTGCACTGTGTGTAATCTATGAATGCATTCTGGGAACCACATTTTATGTAAACACGACTTTACCAATAATTATTTATAATGTGAACTAAACACTTAAAACTTTAAATAATTATTCTGTAAATTTTTAACTGAAAATGAAGTAAAAAGATAAGAATGTTCTATAAAAGCAATATATTTTATTATAACGAATCATTCATAAAATTAGCTTCCCTTATAAGAAAAAGTATAGGAAAGCTTTATATTTTATAGGTTTACATATGTACATTACACAGTTTGTGTTTGATCTTCAATGATTTCAGGTAGCTTGTGTGTGTATTTGTGTGTGGTATTGCTGATCAAATTTCCTTCAGTAAAAACAATTTTAGCAGAACACAATGTTCAGTATTGTATTTAATATCATCTCTCTCTCTCTGCATGTATATATATATATATATATATATATATATATATATATATATATATATATATATATATATATATATATATATATATGTGTGTGTGTGTGTGTGTATTTGTGTATGCATATATAAATGTATAATGTTCACTTTTAGTAAATAAACAAACAAGTTTTCAATATTTGCAGTATTCAAATAGTTAACAATTGTTTTCATTAATAAAATAGAAATGCTGAAACAGTAGATGGTCTGTATTGATTTTTCCAACAAATAAATTTCTTTATTCGTGTATGAAATATCTCACAAAATAAATATTGTAATAATCCAGCTACAATAAACTGAAATAAATAATAAGTGGATTATTTTCGTTAATATTATATATACTTGGAAATCAATTTAGAAATTCCATTGCTCAAAAATGTAATTTGAAGAAGAGCCAAAATTCCAATAAAAATCAATGCACGTGTTCCAGATGCTATCATTTATATGAATTGTTATATTGTTAAACGCAATAAGAGGAGAACTTATTTTTGATGTATTATTTAAGTTAAAATAAAAAATTATTTTACTTATATTTTTATATGACACTATATATCAATTTTCTCGTTATTGAACCAATCACACATTTGTGCATTCGAATTCATTTTATGCATAAACCAGAAACATTTTACAGAAGCATTTTCGAACTTCGTACTCCACTTTTAAAAACAAGCTGAATGTTTAACTAAATGTTTTTACAATTGATGTATATGTTATTCATCTGGTAATGAACAAAAACTAGAAACAAAACATGCATACTTACCTGATGTAATAACTATGTGATGTAATCATCGCGAACATAAACAAGGACTTAAACACACCTTTGCATACAATTTTGTGAGTATTAATCATTTTAGATTACATAGATCATCTACGATTCATGAAGCAATTCTGCTTTATTTGTTAAGAATTGGAGCTAGTATAGCATAATATGGCACGGTTTCATTGACAGTTTAGTGACGCTGGCAATTTCTTAAGGTTCACTATGTAGAAAACAAGAATAAGGTTCCTTGATGAAAATGCTTTTCATTGCATCCTGTACTGTAGTGTGGCTCCCAATATTCTAGCATTTATACGTTGTGGTCTGGGCTCAATGAAACTCATATCGCAGAACGTTTGTCTTACAAGCTAACGCAGATCAAGCTCTTTCTAATTTTTTTATGCAGTTGTATTTCATCAGTTTGGTACGCATTGCGAACTTCTACTTGTTTTATCGTATCACATAACATATACATTTTCTCTACTTCAAAAATTTCTCAATTCATTGGGATGTCTAGTTTCATCTCTCTTGTTCAACTATAGTTATTTTATGCTTTCATATAGCCATCATGTAGATAAAATAATAATCGGTATCTCTCATGTTGAACAAAGCTAAAAAATAAGTCTAAATATATATACTGATTTGATATGAAGAAGATTAATGCCTATTAGTACAAGGATAGTTCTTTCGATTTATGGTAAATGTCAACTAGCACGGTTCAACTCACGTTTCTCATATAATGCAATCTGATTTATAAATTAGTTTGTGACGGACAAAAGTTATAGTAACTTTTATATAAAAAATGACATTTAAAACCTCTACATAAGTTGTATTTCAATTATAGGTTTGAAAATTTGATTGTTATCATAATATTATAATCAGCAAAATATTCACTACCATATTGCATAAATTTTGAACTAGTTCTTTGTGGCATTACCATTTAAATGATCTTGTTTTTTTCTTGATTTTATTTATCATTTTAGTATACAACTTCTTGAATATTGTTAGATGTGAAACAAAAAATTAACATTAAAAAATTTCATTTTTGCTTGAACTGATATAAAAATTTAATTGGAATTTTATATGGAATCATACTTTAGTAATTGCATCTGAAGATACGCAGTAATATAGTAGTATGTACTACGACAGAAACGAAATAAATTATTCAAAAGTTTTCATTTTTACTTGATTTACAGAAATACATGCATTTAGATTCCCTATTATAATACGATTTTGCAATTATGCATATTTACTCTAAATGTTATCATTGGTGCAATCTAATTTATATAATGTAATTACTTTCACTAACGAGACATTTGAGAAAGGCACAAACTCACATGCACACATAAATACATTAAAATCTAATTCAAAATCAATTTATCTTCGTTACGCAGATAATTTAGGAAAATGGATGTCAACTTTTTATAAGTAGTTTGTCATTCTTAGATGATTCTTTTTTCTAGATAACTAAAAATAAATTTAAACACATTTAGCTGTATAAAAAACTGAATATCATACAAATATATTTACTAATTCTTGAAGAGAAGATAAGTTTATAAAAGCAAATCCAGATTTTGTAATCAAATACTTAATTTTATACTTGAGAATATATTTTTTATCATGTCAAAATAGCTTATAAAACAAAATGGGCTAAAATCAGTTTAACTGTAATGTTTTCATTTTTACATGAGATTAAATGCTTTCCTCATAATACAGGCATACATTGAAATTTCACTTTTAATATAAAGATTGTATACTAAGAAATTTGTGATATCTATAAATTTTAATGCATATAGCAAATTTGAGTTGAAAATTGGAGCAAATTTGGGTTACACATGTACGTTTTGAGTAGTATATATTACAATCAATATAGTAATGGCCTATACTTTTATAAAAGTTAAAAAAAATCTATGTTTGTTTCAAATTTGAGAAACCAAATGTGTGCAAAATTAAGTAATTTAAAATTAAGAGCAGAGTAAAAATACAGTTTTCTATAAATAATTGTGAAAGATAAATATTTTAAAAAAATAATATTTCGAAATAAAGATGTAAAAAACATGTTACTTAAAAGATCACTCTTAATTTTTATTAAATAAAAAACTAAACATTTTTTGAAAAATTAACTACACGCGGTAAAATATAGAAAATTACATGTCCTCTCTTTATTTACAAGTAAATACTTGGAAAGATATAGTTGTGTTCACGGTAGTCTAATATCAGGTCTCTCCGTACATCTGAGTAGAAGATTCCAGGTTTGAGCGTAACAGTTTTCATAGTTTCCTCTTTTGTGAAACATAATTATGGCCCTCAATCAAAGAGAAATCTTCTCAGAAAATAATGCGCTGTGCATGCTAAAATATCTTATAAGCAGTTTCTACTATTAGGCTATCCATTAACGCATTAAATTACACAAAAGTACATTTAATTATTCATCAATAATGCAATAGAAGATTTATTCCCAGGTCACTTGAAACTTATTATCAGTGATATGTGAATCAATCTTCTTTTATAAGTACAGTGATTTCTGTTGACCAATCTTGATTTACTATTTTTTTTGACAAGAAATAAAATCAATTCTTATTTTATCGAAATTTCTACCAATCATGTAAACTTATTCAAAGTATTTTAAATTTATGAAATTTTTAAATTTTTTTAAATATGCATAAAATTCATGATAATTTTCACAAGAATATTAGGACAAAATACATATCATCAAACACTAAACATGAGCAAGCTTCATAACAACAACTATATCAAAAACATTTTATTATAGTAATTTTAAGGTAATTTTTCTTTATCAGAATGACAATTTTTATGTATTACATACCTAAAAATTGTAATATATTATTTGAGTTTAAACCATATACCCTTATTCGAAAATTCTGAATAGTCTTATATCTTGTAAGCTAACATTTAATTCTAATGTCTATAAATATTATAGTTACTGATAAAAAAATTCGATTTTTGAAATTTTATTCAGATGAATTGAGAAAGAAAGAATAACGAATAAGGCTCTATGAAGAACCACACTTTCTAATAGAATGAAGATCATTTTCCGCATAATCATGCCATAAGTTCTCTCCAAGAGGGCAATGTGTTACTTGGCAGATTCTAAATGATTTCATTATTAAAACCTTCATTCTTTTATTATTTCAATAGTTTCGTATCGCGTGATAACACTGCGTTTGGCAAAGATGTTAAATTCTAAGAATTTTTCCAACTCAATTTTTCCAAGTTAATGCATCGTTAGTCTTCATCAGGGGACACTTTAGAAGCAAAGATTAAGTTCTGTAGAGAATCTTCAATCTTAAACTTTCACTGATGCTATCTTTCTCATAAGATTAGTAGAAGAATTTATTTTCATAGTTTATTTCTTTGCAAGCTTCATGTACTTTGAAAATGTTGATATTGTTGTTATATCATGGATATGACCACTTTCGTGGAAAGATAACTAAATAAGTTCAGAATTGAAGTTTTGCATTTATTATTGGTTTAGAGATATTGGGAAATGTTTTAAATTAATTTTTATCATAATTTTAAAAATTGACTCGTCAACCCAGTTTGCTATAAGTTATTAATATAATGATTAAATGGTGTTTAATATAATGATTAATAAAATTGCAAAATTTTGAAAGAACTGTGAGCATTTTTCACCATGTCCTTACTTATCCATATGACAAATCTATACTCAAACTCAAATATCTATATATATATATATATATATATATATATATATATATATATATATATATATATATATATATATATATATATATATATATATATATATATATATATATATATATATATATATATATATATATTGTTTACATATAACGTATTAGAATTTTGCTCTTGTGACATTTTATAAACACATGGTTGAAGACATTATTTAATGTTCGATGTATTACAAAATAATATGGCCATTGTGATTCCCATATTTTTTTACAACTTACACCTTATCTTTATTAATATAAGTTGATGTTAATAAATGGAATAAAATATGTATACGTAAAACACATAAGCATACCTAATGTAATAGGATATATATAAATGAAATGAACACATATTTTCAGAGATATTTTATGAATATATAGCAATGATGTTAAATTAATTTCCATTTACACACACACACATATCTATTTAAAACTATAAAACCACTAGAAAAATACCTTTTAATAATGTAGATAATCTATATTTTCAATATCTTCAATTAAATTATGTGTGTTTTTTAATTAATAATGTTTTCGAAAAACATTTTTATCTTTATCTCCATTCATCAATGAAGATTATTTTCATTACGTAATCAAAGTTATACTAATGTGGACAGTTTCATACACTTAATAATTCAAATTAACCCATAGACTTCCTATGGAATTCAAGCATAGATAACAACATGATTAACTTAAGATCTCGAATCTTACTTTCTGAAATTAAGCTTTAGATGGCTCAGACTTCAATATAGTGCATTATCTTGCTGACATTTCCAGACTCCTAAAGAGTAGATTCTCCTAAAGAGTAGAAAATTGCATAAGATGGAACAAAACAGTTCTTTATTAAAACTAGAGCATATTTTTCCAAGGGATTCGTGATAGATGACAGGTCACATGATATGTAAAATCTTCCCCTACTGTCATAAAGCCACTATCCATCTGCTAACTAAAAAATTCAGAAGCTGAGTTCGTAAATCATTTTAACATCTGGGCTTTCCAAATTGAATTATTTTTCGACAGGAAAAATTGTTTTATTTTTTTTTCCAAATAAAATCTCTGGGGACATGCGCTCCACCCACTCCAACTTCTCTATAATAACTTAACTGCTTTAATTTTCGAAAAAACAACATTTAAATTTGATCTTGGATTAAAACAGTTATATATGCTATAGATTTTTCTGTCATATTATTTAATAGATAAGCAAATTCCGTTTTGATGCAGTCTTGAAAATTTGTCTATTACAACGAGATTTTCCACTTTATCTCAGAATACTACCATTCTCTATAAAAATCTTATTTTCTGATAATACATTTAAACAGAATATTGTAGCAGGTATAATTACAGCTGCCTTCCCTGTTTAAGTGGGTAGATGGCGCTAGACACAACTAGTGAGTTTCCTGGTAGTATTCTGAGATATCCTTAGGAAAAGCAATTTTACAACAATTAATAATTTTTCTGATTTCACACTTTTTTCGCAGTGTTCTAATGACTTACATTTTTTTTAGCATTTTTATGTAAATATTTTATGGTTAAAAAATGCGGGTTGATTCAAGTTTAAAATTTTCTCCAAACCAGAATTCCTCACTAAGAAACACATATATAAGCGTCAGAGTATGCAGTGATAAAATTATTACAACAGTCAATTGTTACATTACATTACTATCATGATAATATATTAATGATCATATATTGAATGTCTGAATAATTAGCTACATTTATCCATAAAAGTATTCAAAACAGATTTTAAAACAGTTTTAATTATGACATATTCTTTTAGCTTTAGATGACATACTACACATATGCAGGTATTTTTCAGTTATATATGATGATTTTAAATGCCTCAATGTATAAATTCTTTGCATTCCCATTCCCCCTTGCATTAAGTTTAAAAATACTGATTAATATTGTTTGAGAAACACAAAATGCTATTTAAGAAAATTATACAAATAGATTAAATACAAAACATAAAGATAATATTTTCTGACTTGATAATCTACACTATAGAAAATAAGTAAATAACTATCTATATAACTTCTTAACATATTTTAACCCTAAATTAACATATCCATTATAACCATGAGAGAACAGCTGTTACCCTGCGCTAATGTTAATTAACAGGAAATCTCTTCACAGACGTCAATCTAACTGAATAGCTATTTAAATCGTTTGACTTTAATAACTGTCTCTTTGATAATAATATTTTGCTCAGCAAATATCTGCTTTAATTCAGATTTTACTTATGAATAATAAATTGAAATATGATTCCAATTATTTTACACTTTACCCTCAAAGGTTTCATTATCTTTTTGTAAAGTAATTTAATTTCAAATATAAGTCAAATACCGTACTTTCATTTATTTCATTATATATCTGAGTGATATCAGAACATTCTAAAAATAAAATAAAACTAATTTGCTGTGTTTTTATCTTTTACCGGGGTTTACTTTATTTCTTTAAGTGTTCTTGCGATTACCACTGATGTAGAAGGAAAAAAATGAGGTAAAACAATTTAAACAAATCGCAAAGGTATGTATTTTGTAGAAAGGGTATTTAATTAACTTTATTTTAGAGATGCATCTTTAATGAAATGGGTTTTTTTATTTAAAAATACTTACGGAACTTCTTTTACAAAAATTAAAAGATATTTTAAATTACTTTAATCTTTATTCTTTATTATTGAGAATAATATATATATATATATATATATATATATATATATATATATATATATATATATATATATATATATATATATATATATAATACAATTATTTATAAAGCGACCATTAAAAAATTTATTCTATCTTTGCAAAATTAATAAAAATGAACTTAGAAAATTTAACTGAGTAATTATCAGTATTACCTCTTTGCTTACTTAAAAATATACATTTCTTTTTAATGTATACATCTAATAAAAGTATACCTGAAAATAAAAATAATACACTATATTTAATTGTACTAATGCCATTTAACATATGAGTTCCAAAATTACACTTTAATAAATTGAACATATATCGTTAATATTACTAAGAGAATGTAAACTTATTCTAATATTTATTATTATTTTATTATACGAGAAGTTGTACATAATATTTTTGAAAGTAATATAATAAATAATTTCTATTAAGGAAATGTAGTTATACTGCTTCCCAAAATATTCTAATATGTTGCATGGAAACGTTTATATATTCAAGTAATCCAGCTATTAAAGTAATTTGAATTAAACATAACAGGAACGTGACATGTGTTAATTTTAAAAGCTTATTTGGTTTTATTATATGGAAGACAATGCATTTTATTTCTTATGACTAGAAAGAGAACTCATTAGATGTTTTATCCGGTGAAAAAACAATAAATCGAAAAGTAGATTACGTCAATAGCTTTTAATATTCATTGTTAGCAAAGTTATGATATCGCTGTAAGACTAATGCTACAATTTGAGCATTTATTAGTGTTGCAATTACATCCGCGAAACAAATTATAGCGTAGGCTGTTTTGATAATACAAAGTAATAGTTGAAACTTAGTCAGGCTTATCAAAAAAACTGTAGTCTTATTTTTTGGATGCACTTCATAACAAACAAGAAAGAAACAATCAAATGTTATTTTTGTTTCAATTTCATACAAATTAAATTTGGTTTCATCAAATATCAAGATATTGCACACATTATTTGAGGTACTAGATTTATTTTTTTAGATTGTCTTGGCCACATTTCATGTGAACGTCCTTTAAAACTTGAGATAAATTATGTAAACTTTAGTGTTTAGTTTTCGGATCAATGAGCATTTTTGCATACAAAGGCTTATTATACTAGAACCTACTGTATAAAGCGGATTCCTAACCTCTTAAAACATACAAGTTTAAGGTGGGATTTGAACCCACGAACTTTTAAACCAAAGTCAAAAGGACTAACTGCCAGATTTATATAAATTTTGATGGATCTGCCTGAATAAGATATTCTTTTTCATAACTTTGGACAAGGATTGATAAAGATACATCACAGTGATCGAATGAAATATTCGTTTTAAAACAATGTTGGGAAAATATTTCCTTTTTATTTAAAGAATACACTCTTCAAATTTCACAAGATTCTTAGTAAAAATATTAGATATAGACATGATTTTCTTCAAAGTTTTTATGATGGAGCTGCTTAGAGCTGATCATGTCCAAGATTTTGTTATTTAATTCTCTGCAAAAATGAAATAATAAAATTAATATTTACTTCCAAAATAGTTTTGAATTTACAAATTTATTATTATTTCCATTAAAAGTATAACAAATGTAATATAATACCAAGAAAAGGGTTTTAAAATAGTCCATTCAGTACAATTATGTATATTTTTTAATGGCTGAGAGCTTTGTAAGCTATTCTATCGATTTATAAGTGATTTAAAAAGAAGACTATCAACATTGTGAATATTGATACCTGCACGTGAACTGAATCAACAAACTCTTAAAAAAGCATTAATGCCCACAATTTGGCTTATGAAACTTTTTGCCAAAAAATTAAAATTATTCAAAATTAACAAAATAATGTAATTATAAATATTCCAAAATGCTTGATATACCTGCATGTAAAAAGTAGATATAAGAATAGCAGATCTTTATTTTAAAATATTGAGAAAGTTCTAGAATACACGAAGCAAAATAATGAAGTGATTCATCACAATTTAGAAGTTGTTAAAACTAAAAAAAACTGAAATTTGCCTAGCAATACATTTTAAAAGGGGACTTTTAGAAAGAAAAATTATACGCATCAAACAAACATTATAGCATGATTTTTAAATATTATTCAAATTCTTTCCCTAATTACAAAAGAGAAAATTTCAGTTCAAATGAGAGAAAAATAATTAGTATATTGTGATCTTGATGAAAAATACCCAATTAAAATGGGATATTTTAAATCTTACTTGTTTTAATTTACTTACAAAATAAAATTCCTGGAGGGGTAAGAATTAATTTGAAGCTACTTGCTTTTCTTTTCTTAGTAATTAAAAATCAAATCTGATGACATAACTTAGACATTATTAAAGATTATCAAAATAAATCCTTCATAAACTTGAAAAAAGTAATAAATTTAACGTAGTCATCTGTTTTACAAGCAAAACAATATTTATATCTATCAATCAGTCTATATATATATATATATATATATATATATATATATATATATATATATATATATATATATATATATATATATATATATATATATACATACATATATATATATATATATATTTATTTATTTATATGTATATATCTATATATATCTATCTATATATATATATATATATATATATATATATATATATATATATATATATATATATTTAAATATATATATATATATATATATATATATATATATATATACACATATATATATATATATATATATATATATATATATATACACATATATGTAAATATATACATGGTGTCCACTAAAGTCCCTTGCCACCCTCTTAACTTTTGAATGGCTGCTGCTATATTCATAAAAGTGGTGTCTATTTATAGTAAAGCAGACATGCGCCATACGCTACCGAATAAAACAGACTACAACGCCACCTGGTGGAAACATTCCTATCTTGAAAACGGAACGAGATAGAGAGAAAAAGTGATTTACAAAGTTGTAGAGCATCCTCGATTTAGTATATGAAGATGCATTGTATTTATGTGAAGAATACAACGGTTAAAGCACGCATTTATTGTTTCGTGCTGTGACGTCACAAAACGATCTAAGAAAGAAAAAAATGTAATAATTATAACGATATACTTTATTTAAGATGTTCAAACTTCTCACCATCAGCTGCAATGGACATTTGGATCCTCGCTTGAAGATTACGTTGCACATATTGGAGCATACAGCGTGACATGTTGGAACACGCGACAGTAATGCGTCGTTTAAGGTCCTGCAAATTTTTTAGAGGGGTCGCATACAGCTGCTGTTTCAAGTATCCCTACTGGAAAAAGTCCTGTAGACCCAGATCATGAGAGTGTGTAGGCCACTCTTCGAAACCACCACGTTTGGCATGAAATGCTTCGAAACCACAATAATTATCTTCTCAGTTTGTTATAGTTAATTCCACACCAAACGTTATAGCATTTCATGCCAAACGTCGGCGAAATATTTAGGATTTTCCAGGGCCCAGTAATGGGTGATTTGCCTATTGTACATAACATTCCATGAAAAGCGTGCCTCATCCGTCCACATTATATCTGCCAAGAATGTTGGCTGGACCTGTATCTGATTCATGACGAAGTTGCAGCATGCATAGCGTCGCTCGGCATCCCCGTCCATTAAAACCTGTTCAGGCGTTGGTCGGTATGGATGAGCACCTGATTCGCTTAGGATTTTCCAAACCTGACTTTTTTAGAGACCACAGTGTTGACTGATCGCTCTTACGCTACATTTCGGATATGCGAGTGCATATGCTAATACCTCATCTGGTTACATTTGCCGTCCAACCTTAGCTGGTCTCTAAGATCGCGGTTGACTAGTAATGCAACCTGTCTCCCTTAAACGTTTTACAACAGTTAGGATGGTTTGATGAGAAAGATGCGGGCCTGCAGGGAAACGTTGGTGGTGCAACCTTGCTGCTGATCGTACCTTCCGTCGACACTCACCGAACAGTAAAACCATCTCACAATACTCAATATTGGAATACTCAGCCATGATCATGAGCATCAACATACTAAATCCCCAAGAAGATAACTTTTTTATACCTGTCAGATGAAACAGGCGTGATATTTCTTACGTATTTGCATACTGCATTCAAAATGTTGGAATTATTTTTAATACTTCCGTTCTCCCCATATCGAAATAAAAGAGAAAAATTTAAGTAAGAAAACGATTTTTTGTTTTTTTAATTATGCACACGTACGATGTGCTACGTCACAGCATGGAACAAAAAATGCCCGTTTTAACCGTTGTATTCTTCATATTCATGTCTACAAGGTATCGTTTCGTAATAAATCGAGTATTCTATACAACTTTGTTTATCACTTTTTCTCTCTATATCGTTCCGTTTTCGAGATAAGAATGCAAACTCCGCTGTTTTCCACCAGGTGCCGTTGTAGTCTGTTTTATTCAGTAGCGGATGGCTGCTTTATTGTACCTAGACACCACTTTTATGAATATAGCAGCAGCCGTTCAAAAGTTAAGAGGGTGGCAAGGGACTTTAGTGGACACCCTGTATATATATATATATATATATATATATATATATATATATATATATATATATATATATATATATATATATATATATATATATATATATATATATATAATGTGGAAAATAGATATTTTTTTAAATTAAGACAAAATATTATGGGCAATCTCACTTATCTCTTTTCCTATTGAAATATCTCTTAAAATTGTGAGGCTCAACACTCTAAATATTTGTCTAACACACCAATATTTCCACAGAAATTAACACATAAGCTATGCTTGTTTAAGTAATTCATATTTATGTAAATTAATAAAAGAAAACAATTTATCTAAACTTTAAATATTTAATAAAAATAAAATCTCGTATTAAAATAAATACACACACACACACACACACATATATATATATATATATATATATGATTTTTGAAAAACATTATTAAAACTTTATTCAATAACACAATCTATAAGGATAATTTAATTCAATTACAAATATGTATTATTTGATTTTACTTTATACTATTTCCCAGGATGATGGTCTTCGTCAAAAATGAAAATTAAGTATTTGCAACTAATTACTCAGCTTAATACTTGAGTACATATTAATTGCTTAATAATTTTTTTCGTTGTAACAATATAACTTCAGTTTGTTTAATGATCATACTTTTCAATAATATTTTAATTCATTTATTCAAAACTCTGAGGATTTATTCAGAACATGCATCCAAAAATGTCAAACTTATTGGATGATTTTCTGCAGTTCTAACTAATCATCGCAATGCATTTTATTTTCATAAATGTAAATTAAAATCCATTTCATTTGCATTTTCGTTAATCTTTAAAAATCTAAATTTGCTGAGTTTAATTATCTGCATATATTTTATTTCAAATTTGGTTTATATTTTCGTAATCTTTAAAAAAAATTACCTCTTTTTGATTCAATGTTATATATATATATATATATATATATATATATATATATATATATATATATATATATATATATATATATATATATATATATATATATATACTAATGGCCATTAAAAGTGCTAAACCAGGAAGAAATACAGATTACAAAATGATATTTATTAGACAAATATATTATTATACTAGAAATAACTAGTGATTAAATTTTCAAAAAAATTGGCTGGATAGATCCTGATAAATCAGTACCCAGAAGAACCACCTCTGGCAGTAATAACAGCAGTTATACGCCTGGACATTGAGTGAAACAGAGATTGGTTTGCATGTACAGGTACAGATGCCCATACAGCTTCAACACGATGCCACAGTTCATCAACCGTAGTGACTGGCGTTTGGTGACGAGCCAGTCGCTCGGCAACCATTGACCAGACGTTTTCTATTGGTGAAAGATCTGGAGAACGTGTTGGCCAGGGCAACAACCGAACATGTTCCGTATCAAGGAAGGTCCGTACAATACCGGCAACATGCTGTCGGCCATTATCCTGCTGAAACGTCGGTTTTCGCAGGGCTCAAATAAAGGATAGAGCCACGGGTCGTAACACACCAGAAATGTAACATGCACTGTTCAAAGCACCGTCAATGCAAACAAGAGGTGACCGAGAGGTGTATCCAATGGCACCCCATACCATCACGCCAGGTGATGGGCCACTATGATGATGACGAATGCACGCTGCCAGTGTGCGTTCACCACGATGCCGCCAAACACGGATGCATCCATCAGAATTCTGTACACAGAACTTGGATTCATGTGAAATGATGACGTCTCGCCATTCGTGCGCCCAAGTTCGTCATTGATCACGCCATTGAAGGCGCTCTTGTCTATGACGCAGCGTCAATGGAAGCAGTAGCCATGGTCTCCGAGCTGAAATTCCATGCTGCTGCAAACGTCGTCGAACTATTCGTGCAGACAATTGTTGTCTTCCAAACGACCCCGTTTCTTGACTCGCGGCTCGTTACGTGGTTGCACGATCTCTTACGGCCATACGGATAATATGCCTGTCTTCTCGGCTGCTAGTGATAGGTGGCCGTTGAGTTCCCGCATGGCGTTCCGTATTACCATCCTGAATCCATCGATTCCAAATTCTGCTAACAGTCATTGGATCTCGACCGACGCGAGCAGCAATACTGCGATAAGATAAACTGCAATCCCGGTACGCTACAATTTGACCTTTATCATAGTAAGAAACGTGCTGGTACGCATAACGCCTTCTTACACGAGGCATCACAACTATTTTTCACCAGGCAATAACGTCCAAATGCAATTTGTGTATGAGGAACCGGCTGAACAATTTCCTCATTTAAACACAATGTAGGTATTGCTACTGGCGCCTGCTTTGTCTGAATGCGCTGAAAAGCTAATCATTTGCATATCACAGCACCTTCTTCCTTTCGTATAAATTTCACGTCTGTAGCATGTCGTCTTCTTGTTGTAGCAATTATAATGGCCAGTAGTGTATATATATATATATATATATATATATATATATTTATATATATATATATATATATATATATATATATTATACCGTGATCTTTTTAGATCAAGCAAATTTAATGGAAGATTTTTAATGGGTTAAAAGGCGGTACATATGGTACCACATTTATTAGTAGTAGTTGCAAATCAGATTTATGCTCTGCTAACCAATTTTGAATTCTTATGGCATGATGTGTAGTGAAATATCGTCCTTGAAGTCTACGTCACCACCAGAGTAAAAATAATGTAGCATTGCATGATGCACTTGATCTGCCAATATATTCAGACATGTAATGGCTGTTTGTTTATCCTCAAAGAAAACCACATGGCACATCTATGTCCATATCATGATATTCCCAGTAGACCCTTACACAGTGTAAGTAAGACAAAATGGCTTCGTCGATTGAAGGCGTACCATCCAAATTCCACTTCATCTATTAGTTCAAAATAAGGTGTAAGTTTACTGATGCAACAAAATAACTCACTTCTAATCCTCAGATGGCATTTTCCTTGTTTTCTGGTACTACTGCATACAAGTGTTTGCCTTTTGAGAATTGGTAACCGACAAATGAGGGATTTCGCTACAGGTAACCAATTATTCATTCCTATTCTTTACGATTCTCTGCATGATAGTTCATGTTATATCATGTTTTAAAAAGCCTTGTTTGACCTTTTTGTCGTTTTGTACACAGTAATTTCCTTGTTTTCCCCTAAAATTAATCGGTTATGATGTTAATCACGCTCTTGGAAAACAGTAGTAGATTGGTTTGTTTGTCACTAAACTGTAATGTTTTTACATTCAATGGTTATTAAATCAGGATTCACAATTTAACGTGGATTCTGAATCACTACAAACATCCAAATCCAAAGTGAGATTCGAACACACGGACTTTTGAACTGAAAGCGAAGGACAAACTGTTTGGCTACTAGTTGAACAATAATAAGCTGGAATCGCAGTTTTGTCTTCCAGATAAGAGCTTTCGGTCCTGATTCCAACTTTTTAACACCTTTGATATGGCTGTTTCTCGTTATTTTTAAAATCGAAGCCTTGATAAATGAGCATCAATGATTTTGTTTTGATGTCAGTTTTTAATGACAAAAGATATTTCTTTTTCTAATTTACTTTATTTATTGTGAAATGCAAGCTTACACTGTTTATCTACAGCATTATAAAACTTCTAACAACGTTTAACCTATGTCGAAGGAAAACTGCATACTTTATCTCTTACAAGCATAAAAAAATGTCTCAAAATTATCTAATTCATTAACCAGTGAATATATCCGGGTTTTCTCTATTTTTAATTCTTTGACACAGAAGGGTAAAACACACGCCTATGACATGTATAACTTTTATTTCATCTTTTATACCCATTAATATACTTCCTATAGCGCATATAAGTGTAAATCACACACCTGCAACATATACACCTTTTGCTGCATAACTTTCATGCTCACTGTAAGCGTCAATTTTAATATTTGATTTAAATGGATGTGGGGTGAAATTGATAATATGCATGTTACAACACATTCAATTGATCAAAAATTTCATATGTGAGGAATGGGGTCTTCATATGCAGCAGTTTTAATGGCGAGTGGTGTGTTTTTATATTTTATTGTAGGTTGTTTTCAATAGCAATCAACGCATTTATTTATATTTATAATTAAAAATACAATAAAATCTAAATAAATGCTTTTTATATTCAATTACCATCTCATAAAGCATATAATATTAAATAATCTATATATTCTTAATGTATTGATAGAAGTCCCCAAAAGGTATTCTAAGCGATTATTTAAAGTAAACATATGGGCTATAAATGTGTTATTCAATTAAAATGTAAAGAAGTATCATTATATTGCGTATAGGATGATATATTTATATTTTATTTTACAAATTTATTGCAGTATTTCTTTTTTCACAAACGCATACTTAGTTTACAAATTTATTGTAAATTTATACAAATTTAATGTAGTATAACTTGATAATAAGCAATTTTAACTTTGTTTATTTATTTCATAAAATTTTTACGAAATATTTGAAGGTGTAGTAATTTATTTAATTTGAAAATACACTCTTCACTAGCTGCTTAGATTTCAAGTGAACATTTGACTTAGTATAAAATAAAGTTTTGAGTAAGATGAAAAAATGTTATAACACTTATTTAGTAATAAAATTTCATTTATAAGTTAAAGTTTTTCTTTAAAAAAATTTATAATTTGAAACAGTTTTTCAGTTAAAAACATATACTTCTAACAATAGTTTGAGAATATGTGTTAACATTTTCGGATATTAAAACACATCCTCTTAAGTCTAGAAAGAAATTTGAAAACATTTCTAAATTCTAAAATGCTTCAATAGTCTGCAAATTTTTGCTATATAGTGGAATAGGATTGAAATAAAATAAATTTAGAGTAAAATAAAAGAAAAGTGAAATACTACATAAAATTGGATAAAATGTATATACACAAATCATATTTGCATAAAAGTTTGGTTTTATATAAATCTAAATAAAATAAAAATATTTTTGTTAATATATTATATATATACTCAATATAATTGGTAATATTTTGAAAAAAAAAATATATATAATATAAAATATTATAAATTCAAATAAATTCCAAAAGCTTTCAATGAATATATATATATTCCAATGGCAGATTGTAGACAGTTACAATTGCAACAGCGTCTATCAAACTATTATTCCCTGATACCAAGGATTCGGCCAGACACAGCGACCTCTTAGCCGCTGATGCGTTGCCCCGGGTGCACCAAAGGGGTGGGCCACCATCGCACCCTCACACATGCAAAAGGAACCCGTTTATAGGGTAGGTATCATCCATACTTCATTCACACGCACAAGAACAGGACAAATATACAAAGAGAGAAAGTACATCTATGCCTGAACCGGGATTCGAACCCAGGACCTCACTATCCATAGTCAGGCATGCTGATTACTAGACAAGTTGACCAGCATATATATATATATATATATATATATATATATATATATATATATATATATATATATATATATATATATATATATATATATATATATATATATATATATATATATATATATATATATATATATATATATATATATATATATATATATATATATATATATATATATATATATATATATATATATATATATATATATATATATATATATATATATATATATATATATATATATATATATATATATTCCTTCTGTTGAATGTTACATTCTATTGCGAGAAAAAATGATTACATGTTTTTAAAGTGTTTTGTAGTAGAGCTGATTTCAAACGAATAAGTTTCTTGTTAATAGATTTTAGGCTTTACTGTTCACCAAGTTATTATTTAGATTATAAAAAAAAATTTCTCTCTCTCTCTCTCTCTTTTTTATTATATAATAATTTATACATTAGAATTTTAATTTTATAGGAAAGGTTGAAAATCTATTCACTACGTTTTTTTAAAATTACTATCATTTAAATGTTATGGTAGTAATATGTTTAATCTCAAGATAACGCGTAACAAAATAAAGAATTTAATAATTAAGTAATCATTATATATTTTATAAGTTCATTTTTTCATTCCAGTTTAATAATCTAAATAAAAAAGAATAATGAAAAAATAATAAAATAATCAAAGTAATTTATAAAAATATAAGCAAATTATAAAAAATATTTCTTAGAGAATTTATTTCTTTTAGGGAGTCATTTTTATATATTGCAATTTTTAAGAAGTCACAGTTCAAATTCCGTACAGGACTACATTCCTTTACTGAAATAGTTGAAAAATCTTTCTACACCCTAATTTCCTTAAAACATGTATCATATGGTAACGCAAAATTTTTCTACAATTACATATTCATGTATTGATATGATTAGTTTAACTAAACATTTCATGTCTATTTAGAGTATTTTTCCGAGGCAGGGAAGATATTTCATATCACACTTTCCACGCGCGCGATCTTCGTCTTCGTAATTCAATTCTTAATTAGATGATGGGGAACACAACTGAATGATTAATTGAGAATTCATGTTAAACTCAGATTTATTGGGAACGAGGAAGTAATACGTGGAAATGTCTTTTCACACGAGTTGACAAGTAACTTCAATCTGATTTAAGATTAATGCTGCAAATGCCATTATTTCCTTATTTTAAAGAAAGTTTTTGATTATATTTACAGTAAACAATTCTTCTTTTAACTTCACATATAAATTCCAACTAATCGCATCAGACTAGTTATTTTATATGGTAAATATTTTATGATGACAAATGACTTCAGAGATCAAATTAAAATACATTTTTACATTCATAGCATTCTTTTGCACACAAATAGTCTGCCATGCTAAAAAAAGTATATTCACCAATAAAAGAATCAATATAATGTTACACCAATTTCTTCAATAAAAATATGTTCAAGAATAATTATATATAAATATAAATTTGTATTAATTTAAATTTACATTGATCACAACATATAATTATAGGTTAACCCTTTTTTATATAGTTAAACTTGATATTAATTTGTAGCTTTTAATCTTCATTTAGTATATTTTGATAACATTGATTTTAATTTTTTCACTCTTAAATTTTTATTTCATCTGCTTTTCATGATGTCTTTTCAATCTGCTTTTCAAGAGGAATATTAATTATTTTTTTAAAATTAAAAAAGAAGTTTTAAATTATAATTTGAATTTGAATTTATTAACTTTAAATAACTTAATATCTCAGTTCATTGATATATGACTCTTTTTAATTAAAGTATAATTAGTATGCTTGGCTATTTTAATCTCTCTCTATTTGAATTCTCAATTAATTAAATGTATACACTACTGGCCATTAAAATTGCTACACCAGGAAGAAATTCAGATAACAAAATGATACTTATTGGACAAATATACTATACTAAAAATAACAAGTGATAAAATTTTCAAAAAAATTAGCTGGATAGATCCTGATAAATCAGTACCCAGAACATCCAAATCTGACAGTAATAACACCAGTTATACGCCTGGGCATTGAGTCAAACTGAGATTGTATTGCATGTACAGGTACAGATGCCCATGCAGCTTCAACACGATGCCACAGTTCATCAACCGTAGTGACTGGCGTTTGGTGACGAACCAGACGCTCGGCAACCATTGACCTGACGTTTTCTATTGGTGAAAGATCTGGAAAACATGCTGGCCAGGGCAAAAGCCGAACATGTTCCGTATCAAGGAAGGTCCGTACAATACTAGCAACATGCGGTCGGTCATTATCCTGCTGAAACGTACTGTTTCGCAGGGCTGAAATAAAGGGTGGAGCCACGGGTCGTAACACACCAGAAATGTAACGTGCACTTTTCAAAGCACAGTCAATGCGAACAAGAGGTGACCGAGACGTGTATGCAATGGCACCCCATACCATCACGCCAGGTGATGGGCCAGTATGACGATGACGAATGCACGCTGCCAGTGTGCATTCACCACGATGCCGCCAAACACGGATGCGACCATCATGACGCTGTACACAGAACCTGGATTCATCTGAAAAGATGTGGTCTCGCCATTCGTGCGCCTAGGTTCATCGTTGATCACACCATTGAAGGCACTGTTGTCTAAGACGCAGTGTGAAGGGAAGCCGCAGACATGGTGTCCGAGCTAAGAGTCCATGCTGCTGCAAACGTCGTCGAACTTTTCGTGCAGACACTTGTCTTCCAAACGACCCCGTTTCTTGACTCACGGCTCGTGACGTGGTTGCACGATCCATTACGGCCATACGGATAATATGCCTGTCTTCTGGGCTGCTAGTGATAGGTGGCCATTGAGATCCCGCAAGGCGTTCCGTTTTTCCGACCTTAACCCATCAATTCCATATTCTGCTAACATTCATTATATCTTGACCTACGCGAGCAGCAATACTGCGATAAGATAAATCACAATCCCGGTACGCTACAATTCGACCTTTATCAAAGTGAGAAACATGCTGGTACGCATTTCTCCTTCTTACACGAGGCATCACAACAACTTTTCACCAGACAATAACGTTCAAATGCAATTTGTGCATGAGGAACCGGCTGAACAATTTCCTCATTTAAATACAATGTAGGTGTCGCTACTGGCACCTGCTTTTTCTGAATGCGCTGAAAAGCTAATCATTTGCACATCACAGCACTTTCTTCCTTTCGTATAAATTTCACGTCTGTAGCACGTCGCCTTCTTGGTGTAACTTTAATGGCCAGTAATGTATTTATTTTTATTGAACTTATAAATTTTATATAGAAGATATATTTATATATATAGAAATAAACAAACTAAAGCTTATTAAATTTTAAGAATATAGTAAATGTTGTTAAAAAATTCAAATGTTGAACTCTCACAGTTTTAGTTTAGTTTTTATGCAGTACTTTTGTTTCCTTGTAAGGTTTAGCATTTTTAATGGCATTGTAATGCATTTAAAGGATTAGTTCTTCCAAAAGTATTGTAAATTTTAAAAGAAATTCTTTTTGTAAAGTTTATTTTTTCTGAGAACGTATAATAATGCAAAGCTCATGTTAAATCTCAACTTTTATTCTACTAATTTATTTTTATTAGTTATAAATTAATTTCATTCAAATTTTTCAAGATTTTAAATTTAATGC
This sequence comes from Latrodectus elegans, assembly GCA_030067965.1. Classification (NCBI taxonomy): domain Eukaryota; kingdom Metazoa; phylum Arthropoda; class Arachnida; order Araneae; family Theridiidae; genus Latrodectus; species Latrodectus elegans. The sequence continues at coordinate 29,001,556 of CM057817.1, forward strand.
TAAAAACTGTCGTTAAATATTGAAATGAATGTTTTCTTAAATCTGCTTACGTATTTATATCTTTGGTATGGTTTTAAAGTTTTGAATTTAGAACATCTTTTATTCTGTTTGAAGTATATTCTAATTCAAGATTTTCTTTTCCTAAATCCCATTTTGATGGTAAATTCTATGGAAAGAGATTTTATGGATTTGAATTTTTGCAAAAGTAATTAGATGTAAATAGATAAAGGTGATATTAATGTGTGAATGCGTTAGTAAAATTGTGCACTACATTTTTATGAACTTTCTATTTCAATAACTTAATTTTGCCTAATATATCTAGGTTAATATTCAAAAAAGAATATTATTTTATTTTTACTCGTAGAATAAAAATAAATTGCAATGAATAATTCTCAAAAACAATGTGTAGTGTCAAAATTTGTAATATGTAAATTCAAACGTAGTTTTAAGCAAATAATTTGAGTGACTTTCCATCATTTAATTAAAAACTTGAATAGGTTGATTTTCTGTTGATGCTTTCTGATATTATTAAATTTCTGTTGATCTAGTATAATAAGGAAAATGCTAATTAGTATCATTTGTAAATTTATCAAGCATCATTAATAAATATATCAAACTTACAAATAGTTTTATACTTTTCCGCAATTTTAGTTGACAAAAATCAAAATTAAGGATGTTAAAGGATACAATCAAGAAATCTCACAAAGAAGCATCAACAGCAATACTACAGATTTTATTCATTATAATTATGGCTTATTTGCGTAAAGATTTTTAATGTTTCGCTTAGATGCAGTATCCTATCAATCATATATATATATATATATATATATATATATATATATATATATATATATATATATATATATATACGATACTACCATCTTGAAAATGTAATACATTGCCATGAGTAAATTTGCGCTTCATTATCGCAAACTTGATCAATTAGAAAAATAATTCAAAGAAGTTCATTTTAAATTTAGCAAGACATTTCATATAAAATCTAAAACATAATAATTTATTAGGTATTCGAAGATATAGACTTAAAATAAAATGCAAAAAATATAATACATTAGTCACACACATACACATAATGCTTAAAAATAAAGTGTAAACTTACACTCAATAAAATGCAATTGATAAGAATGAAAATATGTTGTAATAAGCTTTTTAAAAATGTTATTGTAAATTTATAAAGAGCTTAAAACTTAACACTATTTTTAAAATTTTATTAAACTTTGAATTTATGTATATTTTAAAACTTTAAACGGTTTTAAATTGTCGAAATAAGTTTCCATTTCAAAATTTCTCAGTGACATTTTATGAAGTACTTAATTTTATAAAATTTTATACACTCAGAGAGAGAGAATTTAATTTCTTGCAACCAAATTCGGTAATTTTCCATGAATTCATTATGTTTTGTTTTATGACAATGCAAATTAAGCAATTTCCTCAATTAAATTCCCCATATTGTTTTTATTCCCATGAGTTTTATATTTTACCTAAAATACACGCAATGCACAATGAGAAAAAAAATTTTTCAAAGAAAACAAATATGAGAGTAATTAATGGGTATTGCATAATAATTTATACTAAATTATTCAGTTTTCTTTAAGCTGAATGCGAGAATTTTAACTAAAATAAAATAGTTGTTATCATGAAAGTAGAGTGAATTCATTGGATTCAATTTTCCTTAATTGGTGTGAATTATAGTATTAAAGTAACCTATTATTCTTATGAAAGCAGTTTTTAGAAGATATTTAAATATACCTTCAATAAAATTGGGAAGAAAATTTCTCAGCATACCTAATAAATAGTAACGTGTGTTATAAAAATAAGAAAAGAGCATATTTTCTCACTAAACCCAAATTTTATTCACTGTTCACCAAATATTTTCGAACATATGTCAAATAATCTCTAACATACGTTAGTGAACGCGATATCACATTATAAAGCAGCGATAACATATTGTAACATAATTAAGGGGTGCTATGTTGTATTATTTCCTTTCCTAATTAAAGTATCTATTCTATCTAGTAATATACTCTCTCTCTCTCTCTCTTTCTCTCTACTCTAACAACTTAGAATTTATTTCTGATCATTGAATTAACAGAGTACTTTTACATAACCTAAAGTGTAGTAAAATGCATCAAAAATAAATAATAATTATATTATATTTTTCTGTAAACATGTTATATACAAGAAAATGTTTTGCAAAAATATTCCTTTTAAATCAAAGTAAAGATTATTATTACATTGGAACATACTTTAAAATTTTATAAGTATTCTTTTCTTTTTGCTTTAATCTCAATGTTAGAAAAATAATTGAGTGTAATTTTACGAAAGTATATCACAATTCAAAAAAGATAAATTTTTCTAAAATCCTAAGTACACAAATATGGAAATATTACAAAATACATAATGTAATTTAAAAGGGAATTTTTATTTAATAGTTCTAATACAATTAATGATTTTTTCTTTAATGTGCTATTACAACTCTGATATTAAAACTGGCAGAAGCATTAAGTATGTTACGTACTCGATATAGAATGTACCTTCTCCATATTACATCACTATTAAGATATGACTTGTTATCCCGGGAGATTCATATTATAAAATGGATTCATATAATCTAAGTTACCAGTGCTGATATGGAATTCAGGCATGATAGCATGGAATTCGAATGAGAACATTGTGCTATCAACCATGAATTCACGACTGGTTTGAAGTTATCGAGAAGCACATTGCCGTTTCTCTCATCATTCGCTGAAATTGAAATTTCAATCAAAATCATTTAAAATTAATATACGTTACATAAAGCATTAACTTAGCGTATTAAAGGAAAATTATTCGAATAAAATAAATTGTATCATTCTTTTATTCTGATATATATATATATATATATATATATATATATATATATATATATATATATATATATATATATATATATATATATATATATATATATATATATATATATAATATATAACTTGCTTCATTTTCAACAATAAATATGTGATAAATATTTTAATGGTTAAAATTAGAGCTGAAAAAGTTAAAGTAACTCTTGTAAAAATTTAATTTGATGAAACAAGAAAAAATGTAAATCACATTGTTCTTGATATATGTATGTATTTTCCTGCAAAATATCTTGTTATTATATTTATTTATAGGTACATGAGACAATTTACAAAAAGGGCTCATAAATATAAATTGTGTTTTCTTATTTCCTCAAAGTTATACCTTTACTAAATTTACTAAACGAAAGTGATAACTTACGGGGAACAAAATTCAATTTCAGAAATTTACTTTAATCTTACATTCATTTCAAATATTTCTACACATATCGAATCATGTGACAATGCAATAAAACGTATTTCCAGTGCTTAACTTGCTTTTTCCAGCTTATTTCATACGATGAAGGCATTTTATTGCTCAAAGAATAAGTATTTTCTTCATTCATCCGTAAATTCTTGCCAACCAAGTGAAATTTCAACTTTTGGGAAGCAATCTGTATAAATTTTACCACTCGCAGCTGGATATTGGTCCTGTTGCTACAGCCAGATGTGCCCAATGAAGAAGAAAATGATGGCTTCTTTCCCTTGTCCTTTTTTTTCCTGTTTTTCAAAGAGACGAAGAGGAAATTGCTTTTTTTTCTTCAAAAATGTCTGTCATGGGTCATCTAATAAAATATCGCAACTTACAATGTAATGATTCCTATCTAATATATCTTGAGAAAAATTGAAAAATGGCATGTTGAAAAAATCACAATAAACGCAAACAACTTGTTACCGTTTTCTTTATAACTGCAGTGCTTTTAAAATTTGTCATTTGAGCTATTTTTGTTAAGTTTATCATTTTCATAAAAGTTCAAATTCATTTAACTTATTATACATTCCTTGTGGTTTCCCAACTAATTAAATTTTATATTGCATGTTAATAAAATTTAGAAATTATGATTCTTTAACGAATAATTATTATATTGTTAAAATTATGATTTAAAAATTCTGTAAAACATTGCTAATAAGATTCATTTATAAATTATCTTTGAAACTTTTACTGAACTGCAGTTTCAAAATTGGCTTAAGAAAAATATATCTACCTGTATATTTCTATGTATTTAATTTATAAGAGCAAGAAATCATTATTTTCTTTTTGTTGGACTCATCTGTCTGTATATAAGTATGCGCATGGATACACAGATAATGAACTAAATTCTTTAATTCTTGCTCACATGCATAAGATACCAAAAGCAATGTTCATATGTGACATGTGAAGTGTAATGAGTATATGAAAAGAACGGACGTTACATGTTCTATATGAAACTGAGACAAAATGTGGAAACAAAGCAAAATTAGTGAAAGAGGTGTTATACAAGTTGATTATCACATTAAATTTACTTCATTTTACTAAATTGTTGCTGTTGCTGCATTATTACATCCACTTTTAAGTGTTGTTGATGTTATGGATAAATGAAAGATATTGATAATTGGGACACACAAGCTACTTAAGTTAGTGTTTAAACTTAACAGATGAGATAATGTGTTGATGCAGGATTATTGTAAAAATCTGCAAGAAACCACTCCAAATGTATCACGTAAATTTTTAATTGCAGCAAAGTTTGGTACTTAAATATTTTACGGAAAGAAATTCCTGATTCAATATCCAAAGTTTTGTAAGCAAACAAAACATCTTATAAATAAATGTGGTAAACTTGGTTTGTGTTTGAAACATCTTTATTGAAATTTAATAAAGATGTTTCAATGTATTTAAGAGAGCAAAAAACAATTCTATAAAGTGATGAGTCACGCTATGCACTATTAAAGTCATATGGGTAAGTTAGAAAAAGTAAATACCAAAAAAAAAAAAAAAAACATATTTTCTATGTGCATCGTTACAATTATCAAGTTTGATAATGGTGATGTATTTGTATCTGTGTGATTTGGATGTTGATCCTACTACTGCTAGATAGATATTTGTGTTTCTTCTAATAAAATGAAAGAAAAATTCATGATTTTGTACAGTTTGAATTTTTTCTGCATTCTACCAATTATATTTAATTAATGAGTGCTGTTTGACTTGTTAAACCTCTATTAATGGGTGGAATCTCGATGTAAGGTACAACGTCTTCTTTAACCTACGCAGAAATTCAACTTGATCTTCTCAGAACTTTTATGGGATGAATCAGAATGACGCTCAGAGACCAAGGAACAGTGTACTAAACCTATATTTGTGATGATAAATTTCTTAAAGAAAGAATGAGATTATTATTAAATCTGTAATAAAATGAAATAAAAATAATGTCTGTTTTGCAGAAATTGTCAGTAAGCCTTTCTTTCATAATCGATATTTGATGAAACAGAAATTAAAGTAGGAAAATTCTCATCATAGATCATCTGAGCATAAGTTATTACATTCTGGTTGTATAAAATATATGGAAGTTTCCTTTAAAAAAACTGTCATTTTTGTAATCCCTGTAATTATATTGTAAGAATTGGTTCCCTCACAACAAACTATTGGGAAGTATGTTGATGCAACAATGAAAAAAAAAATTGCATTAAAACTAAATTTTCGTTTTATTGAACACTTTGACATTGACATTTATTGAACAATTTGACCTTAAACAAGAATGTTACGACAGTCTTTAAGCGAAAGCAAAGAAAGACAACTAACAATCGTGAGTTGAACTCTAAAGTATTTTTACTGTGTACAATTTATGATCAATTTAATCTTGATTTGCGTGGTCTTTTAAAAGTTGGTTTCACAAATAGTTCTGATTTTAATCTTGATGAAATCAGAATCATTTGTGTATTAGAGAAACATGACATTTTAAAGTATTTGGTATCACATTGTCTTTCTCCTTTTTCACTGACAACGTTTTGCTATTTTGTAAAGGTACAATTGAAAGTATAAATGAGTGAAGATTGGTTTATTGCCATTAATTGAAAGATTTCTTCATTTTTTTTGTAAAAGCAATATTTAAAACCCTGTGATAATATTTACTATTGATTTACATTAATGTAATACACATTAAATAAATTTACATTATATTCAGCTAACTTTTTATGCATAGCTGAATTTCTTTTTACCTTCCCACAAACACATACTGACTACTGATTATAACTAATGGAGTAATTGTTTTGCTTAAACTTATATTTAATTCAGATAACTTTTCTTCGTATCATAATTCCCTACTTTATAATAATATTTTTCAATAGAAATGGCATTCTCTATAAGAAACTGACCTCATATTTTTATATGAAAAGTGCTTATGAAACCAGTTTTCAAAATTGATATATATTTTTAACATGTGATTTAGATTGATTTTTCTCAATTAATAATGAACTGATTCATTTATAAAATTATAAGAAATACAAATTCTAAATTCAAAAACGTATTTAATTTAATAAAAATTATCATTTGAAGAATACTAGAGAAATTTAATTATTTTTAAACGTATTTATAAAATTTAAAACTTAATACCTTTACAAATACATTGTGATTACAAATATACCACTGTATCTTTTATACACTATATGGCCAGTAAAGCATGTTGGCATTACAATTACTATTTTAGAAGCATATTAATTAATAGTATAACTGTTGAGAAAACGATGAAATTCTGCTTCTTATAGAAAATAAATCTTATATTTTTTCTCAAAAATTAGGTTTAGCTTTTTTTTTTCAAAAAATAAATAGAAATCCCTATGTTAAAATGCTTCAAATCAATCACAATATCTCTTTTAATATCAGTGATTGAAATATGCTTATTTACAAAGATAACTTTTAAAATTTTAATTTGGTTTGCATAGAAATCGCTAAAATATGTAAAAACAAAATTATGTACTATATTTTGATGTATTTGTTTTCATATCTAATTATTTTTGTCTTATTATGGTACATTTGCTGAATAGAAAATTGTCTGTACAGTTTGGTTGCTTACTATTTCGTCATATTTTAAACCGAAAATGGGAATTCATTGGATCTTATTATAATAATTTTATGCAGGTTTTTTGTCACTATAAATATCCACTCGAAAAAGAAATGTAGTTTTGTCTCCCTCTCTAAAAAAAATGTTTATTACTAACAATTAATCCATTTATGAGAATAAACTTGTTTAGTTTGCAAGCCCTTTGACATGAATTTTCTCGATTTGATATAAAAGCAATATATTCCTTTTATATCATTATATTAATTCATATATACAGTTCCAGAAAACAATTTCATCTCTTTAAATACTAAAATTATCTATACATACATTTATAATGCTAAATACTTCATATCTTTTGTAGATTTTTTTATTTTAGAAAATATTTGAATGAGCTATTTCAATCAGCAACTTTTAATTAATTCACAGCAAACTTTTTAATTCTAACTGTTTGAAACTTAAAACGTATTCTCTAAATAAATATTGTTCTATATAACAAAGTTAAAAAAACATTAATCTATTAAAATTTGAAATCTTAAATGTAAACGTATTCAAGAAATTTCTCGCTTTAGAAATAATGTAAAAATATTATCAGAGCACAACAGGTGTGAAATTTATTAATTATTTATTTCTATATACATTCAACAAGAATTGTTATTATAAGAATACACTATTTTCATATAATTACTGTACATTACTTTAGTAAAAACGCTTAACAAGGGATATCACTTTCTGTACGAATTATTAAAAATAATTTTTGATGTACTTTGAAGAATTTTTAACGATCTTCGCTGAAAACAATTTTATATAGTCTTTTTATAGGGATATATTTCCAGATTTATGTTCCATAACTTTATTTTCAAAAATCATCATTTAGATTTTTGATGAGAAATAATATGTTATATATATTTTTTATTATTTATTTGCAATGCAACTACTTAAAAAAATTTACTTTTATTACATAAGATTTTGTAATAAAATCAGCGAATACGTTCTTTGAACCAAAACATATATTCAGCTATATTTGAAAATATGTAAATAATAATAAACTTTCGGAAGAAACTTATCGCATAAATTTCTCGTTTTTGTAATCATTCTAATTATATCTCATACTTTTAAATATTTTAGTAACTATATAAGGAATAACTATTATATTATAAGGATTATATATATTGCTGATATCTATATTGACTAGTTATTATTTACATGTGTAAAAGAAAATTGTGTTTTTAATTTGTAATTATGACTATACACATTCATAAATGTTCACTATTGTAAAAAATATAATTTTTCAACTATGAAAAACACAAAAAATTACAAATATTTCCTTAAATGTATTGGACTAAATGATATTAGGAAAAAATGCGTCAAAAACTGAATCACCAGTTTATTAAATACGATAACATAAAAGAAATACTTAATCTTTCTTTCCTCAATATTAGCATAGCTACTAAAATATTCCTTAAATAAATAAAGTTAAGCGATTTTTTAAAAAATGAATTGTTTAAAAAAAATTTGTAACAATTTTAAAAAGTGATTAGCAAATTTAAATGTGCTAAAATTAGATCTACTTATGATTTTATTTTAAAAATGAAACCCTGAGTTTTTGAAGTTTATAAAATTAAAAATAGTTCTATATTTCCATGACTTTGTAAGCACAAATAGCCTTTTTTTTTAAATAAAATATCATAAAATAATTGCTGTTTAAATTTATAAGATCTAAAACTAATAAATTTTAACTTTCTTATTTAATAATATAATAGCATTGAGAATTAGTATATTTAAAGAATACAATGTAAAGACTTAAATAATCTGTCAAACTTCAGTCCTCGTACAAAAATAAAATATAATATTAAATTTAAAAAAAATGTAATATAAATTATTTTAATGACTGTTTTTACGCAATCAAAGCTTCTTAACATTTATATTTCATAAAATGAACAATAAATAAGGAATATCTATTTAAGAGACTGTAAATATAAAAAATATAAATAAAATATACTCGATTTCACTCCCTCCTTTAAAAACATGTCATATTTTTGAAAAAAAATTGCATACGTTGTGAGTAAGATTTTTTGAGTAATCTACATGAATGCATTTGCATATATTTATTCTGAGAATAATAATCTTTTCTTAGAAAATTCAAAAAATGATACACAGAATTCTTTGTGATGAAATTTTAAATAAAAGGCATTGGAAAATTACATCAATACTATATCCAGAGTATACATTTCAGTGTAACATCAATGAAATAAATTTATAAATGGAATATTTTTTAGTTGTATTTTAAGGACAGGCTGACTTACAGAGATATAATGACATGAGTTTTATTGTATTCAAAAAACTCTTCTTGAAAACGCCAACAAAAAAATAAAATAAAAAACTTAATTTGCAAATTGCCACTTTTTTCTATATACGCAGAGAGGTTATATCAAAATAATTTGATTAATATTATAATATAAATTAAAATTATGATTAATTAAAATTTAATTATAATTTGGTTGAGATATTTAGTGATTTCATATTATACAATGATTTTTAAAAGATTCAAAATGTTTAGAATTCTATATAACGTTTTTTAAAATATTTTACATTTATTTCACATAATGTATTTTATCAGAATAAATATGCTATTAATCTTCATTTTTGCACGTAAATTGTATTATCTAAAGACAATTTCTAGATGCCTTCATTAAATCTAAACTAGAAAAATGTTATAAAAACAAATAAAAATTTATTAAAATGTAAAAATCATGGTAAATTCATTAATTACATTGAAGAAAAAAATATATTTAAGTTTATTAATATTTATATATAAAGCATCTTAAAATAATTCAAATGTTAGGAATATTTAAAACTTTAATTCTCTGGAAAATACATTTGCACAAAGCACGCAAGGACTTGTATTTGTCAATACTTTTAAGTTTTATACAAGTAGCGATTTGCGAGATAAAGTTAATAATTCAGACCCTCTTAGAAGTCCTGCAAATTTTATTTAAATGCTAACTCTCTCTATTTAAAAGTTTAATTTTTTGAAAAATATATTTTGTTAAAACAGGATTAATTTTTTACAGATCCAGTCAGCAGAAGCAGTGATATGCGATTGGTTGTTGTATCCAATGGTGTAGCTATTTTGCCATGTGATTCTAGAGGAGGTGTAGGCAGGACAGTGCAGTTTACTTGGACCAAGGATAATCTCCCACTTGACGTCAGTAATAGTGATCGTATCCGAATTTCTGATGAAGGACACCTACTATTAAAAGATGCCATGGAAGAGGATAGCGGTGTCTATGTGTGCAAAGCGGAGAGTGACAATACAGTAACAGAAGTTAATGTTACTCTCATAGTTCTTGGTAAGTGTAAATGAGCGGAGATTCATAAATATATAAATATTAGTTAATAAATATAAAGTTTATAAATCTTAGTTCTTACATTGGACTAAATATTGCACTGATTTACCAGAGCTTTATACAGGAAAATATGCTGCAAATAATTATACTTCTATGCAAAAATATTCAAAATTATTTCATAGTAGTTGCTTAAAAAATGATTCCCGTAAAACTATAATAGCTATTTTGATTAAAAAGCCTCCATGTAAACATACAGCTGCAAACGCAAATATGTTGTCAAAATCTATGTTGTCAAATACAGTTCTTCAAAGACTGTTTAATGATCCTACTCTTGCAGTTATGGTGAAGTAGGATTACAGGTTAAAATACTATAAGCCAAGAAAAGGGCCAACTGGTTTTGCCCACGGGGACTCTCAAAGTGTCTGAGGGACAAAATTAAAACATTTAATTTCATTGCTTTAATTAAATTATAATTTCCAACAAGTTTTAAACATCGTCATAACATAATTTTTATACTCAAAAACAATATTAAAATTTAGGGTTTTTATTATATTTGTATACATGAATATATTTGTGTATTCATGTATTATTATATTTGTATACATGTAGTCGTAAATTGTTACACCATAAACACGCATAAAAACTACTATAAAAATTTTCCTAATGCATACAATCATATATATTTTTATTTTATTATGAATAATGTGACATCATTAATAAATGATGTTTTAACTATGATTTCATTATGAATAATGCTTTTATACGAATTTTCTTAGTTAGTTAGTAAATTAAACTTTAAACTTTGCATTTATTTTACGGGACTTATAGATATTGATTTAACGCTTTGTCTTCATACTTACTTTAAATCACTAGGTACAAGATAACATGCATGTGGTGCCATCTAGGGAACAGTATATAATAATAGAAGTTCTAATAGAAATGCTAGATTCAACTATTTATTTTAACTCCAGTTTTAAGAAAAATTCACTAAGTTATGACAAAACAGATTCTACCTTACAATTAATAACGAAATTGAATCCTAGAAATAACAAGAAATCTTGAGTAATTTACATTCAAAAAGGTTAGAATATATAATTGATTAAAAAAAAAAACATTGTGACAGTAATTAAATACTTGGTGCATTAAAGTTTTAGGAAAATACTGTAAGAACAAGAATGTATTTAAATGTAGAAAATTAAAGTCTCATAATGATAAAGTTTAAAAACCTATTGTAAACATTTAATACTTAAATTTTAACAATAATGTAAACTCTGTTAATATAGTATACATATGAAAGCAAATTAATGCATATAATAGTCATTTTCAAGAATGACGAGAGCAAAATATTAAAATTTAACAAACATATATGTATAAAAAGTAAATATTATAAATATAAAAATTTAGAGGAATAAAAAAATAAACGTAAATTTTAGGATAATTATATATTCCATTTCTTTTTTTAATTTCTTTATTTTCTGATTATATATGAAGGTAAACTTGTAAGATTCACAAAGTTAATTTTATCATTCTTCGGAATTAGGAAATATATATATATATTTCCTAATTCCGAAAGGAATTTGATGTCAATTATTCAGAAAGAACCATATATCATTTCGGAAATGATTCTGAGAACCTTTAATTTCACAGTTTAATAACTTTCAGCTTTTCCACTATGAGACTTTACAATGTAAAATTTAAAGCTTTCAAAGAAGCTAGATAACAGCTTAACATTCTGATTCTACGCTAATTAGGTTATGAATTCGATTTGCATTTCAGTTCAAAATGCTGGAAAACATTTTGAATCAAAGTTAAACTGTAAGTCACTCATTTTAGAGATAAATGATTACTGTGCGAGAAACAATCCATAAATTTGAAGATGAATGCACAAAATTTAAATTTCACCGGCAAAAAATTTAATATACAACTAGCATTAGTATGCATACCAAAGTCTTTATTGTCATCTGCAAAAAAGGGCTGATGACTTACAAACGACAAAAGACTGCAGATAAAACCGTATACCGATAATTTGATGGATGACAAGATGCCATTTTAATATTTTAGCAATTTAGTATTGAGTCAAGAGAATCGTACTGCTAAACCACAAGTCTAAGAGGTTAGACATATAACTGAATGTTGGCCGGGGTGACCAGGTTGGATAGGATATCGTTCTTATTATCGGAAAGAAGAGAGTTTGAATCCCGGCTAAAATAAAGAGCTATCGTGTTTACAAAAGGCACTAAAGCATATTATATATGTCAAGGTCACAATGTTTTCAAAGGGAAATGTTTCGTCTGATGTGGCAGGTCAAGTACTCGCAAATCTTATGCATTGCCCATACTTCTAAATTATGAAGAAAACCATCTGACTGAGTCATTCCATCTCAGGGCTAAGTTCAGGGAAGCAAGCTGGAGCAACAATTTGATTGAAGAAGCATATTTGATAAAAATAATGAAGTACTACTGGTGATGAAGATAGCCAATACTTTCTCACCTCATTCCGATAATCTTGATTGTTGGGTTTTTAAATTTAGTAATTTTAACTATTTCTTTAAATATTTCAAGTATACTTTATTCTCAAATAAATATTTTCTGGAGAATTACTGAACAAGATTAGATGCACTTTTAGATATTATATTTTTACATATAGTGTATAAGTATATTAAGGACATTTTTGAGTGTGTTTAAAGTAAATTAATCATTCAATGAAAAGTTTTTTTTAATGTCTAAAGTATAATTTAAAAATACGTTAATAATAATACTAATTACGCAAAGATATATATATTTCACATTAGAATAATAGTCTTATTCAACTCATTTTTATTTTATAAGTTTTAATTCGAGCCGACCTATGTCTGAATGATTTGCGTCTCTAACTTCGAAACAGTAGGTACCAGGTATTAATCTTGGTTCGGGCATGGATATTTCTTTCTCTCTTTATCTATATTTATCCTTCACTTTCGGGAAGAATGGGACACTCACTGGGGGCCCCACTTTACAAGATGCCATCACATTTGCTCCATCACATGTAGCGCTGAATAGGTATATCTTAATTGAAGCCGGAAATTAGAAAAAATGTTTTAATTCAATATATATTATGTATACAAGGTTGACAAAATAGGCATGTATACCCTTAATAAATTTACAAATTTTGAATGTGGCGTCAGCATTGTCCTAAATTGTAAGTGTTAAATAATTCATAAAGGATTTTGGCAGTATCACGTAACTAACCTAATATTTTTTTTTTTTTTTACAATTTTTCGCCAAAGGATTTCTTAGAAAGCAAAACGTATTGTGAGATTTTATACACCAGGTTTACTTCACTGTTTTCAAAACTGGTAGATATTGTGACCATTATGATGCAATGAAGTTAGGAAATTGCAGTTTCTTTCAATCTTGAAAGTCTTAGTTCTATGTAAATGTGTGTGTGTGGGAAAAATTCTGTTGAGACATTTTTTTTCTGTTTTCAAATATTTTTTGTGATCAAAGAAACACAACACAATTTCCAAAATAAGTTTGCGATATAAGTTTGACTCTCATTTAAAAAATGGCTTTTTCTCAATTATACATATCCAACTTTAAGAATGGAGTGCTGACTCATTTCAACCAACTCCAAAGGTTTTTGTTGATCAAGCTTTAACTTTATGACATTGTGAACTTATTCAATTGAAAATAAATTCTAATTTGCTTAAAAATGTCTCCATCTATCATCTGTAGTCTGATTGAGTAATTCTTTGCAAATTTTATATCTTAAGCGTGTGTCTTGAGTGTTAACTTACTTGTCTCATCGTCTAAGGCTTTGTCTAAGCATTACTCAACCAAATAAGTGGCTTTCCATGTGCTCTTTTTTCTATTTTGCAATCAATTTCATACATGTCGTAATACTTTATCCAACTTAATTTTAATAATTGTCTAACTTCTTAAGGTATTCAATGTAAGCTTTCTCCATCTTTCTGGCCTGGTATTGTCATAGCCGAGATCCCTTAATCATTTGCTAAATCACTTTCACGAGGAAAATTAATTCTCTTTTATTTCTCAAACATTCAAGTGTGGCAGACAGCTTATTAACCACAGGTGGTATACGTAATTAACTTCCTTTCAGTTGCTTAATTGCTTTCTAGTATCAATACATAATATAAATAATTCTGTAACATTAGTGCCTTTAAAAATATTAAAATTTAAAATTCATTGAAGATGCATTGTATCACAATATATTTGTCAACCTGTACAATCAAGCATATAGACATACAGACACACACAAACACGTATATACACACGCAGTAAGGTAAATATTTAAATATTAATTTAAAAACGTTTTTATATATTTGTTTGATTTCACTTATCATATGAAGAGGAGATATCAAATTAGTTCATTTTTAACAATGTGTCAAACATAAATAATTGGTAAAAGAGAATGGAGTTTCTTAGAAATTTTTAATAAATGTTAAATCAGATTACATGTTAAATTTCTTACCAGATTATCTATACGCTGATTTCACTACCTGTATTTATATGACTAAATGCAAACATGATTAAGAATGAAATTGAAAAGAAATTTATTGTTTTAGCAGAAATGAAATAAATTGCACCATGACATATCAAATTTATCCATTATAATCAGAAAATGTACTTCACTAATATTTATTAGAAAAGTACATATTTGATTAGAAATATAGATTTTCATAATCATAAAGGAAATATCAATCATATTTTTATCATTTCAAAGAAATTTCATGCATATTTTATATGATCGTAATGTTATTGAAAAAAATGTGCTAACAGCTTTATAAAAATATTACCATTTTTAACCAATTTAATGAACAACGCAATGTATTTTTCAACTTTGGATCATATTCAAATATAATACGAAATATATTTTTAAAATGTCAACATTGATAAAAAGTCTTATAATTGAAGTAAATTATATGTTTAAGTTTCTGTACAGACTTAATAAAATTTACTAGTATCATTTTTATTTTAGCGTAAAATAGAGCACATAATCTGATTTCTCAATAAACACAAATGTTGCTATTTAGTATACTTGGACAAACCAAACTCGTTATACCTTGGCTATGAGAATTTAATTTAAGAGGGAGCGCCTTTCATTTAAACAGAGCACCATGAAAGTGAAAGTACGACTTTGACATTCAAATCCTCCGATAGAATGCACTACCAGAGAACCAATTCCCTCAATTTTGGCATTGATCTGAAGAGGGAAGAAATTATTTCCAGACCATAGTACCCATGGTATCAACTCAATAACCAATTAGAGAGCTTTCAATTAATCAGATTTAACCAGCACGTATATCGCATGTACTCGGTCTGTCCTTGGCAGCGTTGGGAATCAAACCCCGCCCTTCCGGACCGGAGGTTGACGTTTTAACCACTAGACTACAACATCCCCACAAACACAAGTAATATATTCAATGTTGAAAAATATCATTTTCAATATTCATGTACTTATTAAAATATTTTATCTAAATACAGTACATATTAGTGTCTCACAATTATATTTTATTTTCATTGAAAAATTTTATATATTCCATATTTGTTTAAATAAATCACTCGATTATTATATAACAGCACTGTTTCCTGTTTCGTTTTGGAAAAAAAAATTATACTTTGTAACACACATTTCCCAATCATTTTGAATAAGCACATCTTTATGTTTGATTTATACAATATATTTGTTTAGGAAAAAAACAGCTTTCAATTAATAAGTTTAAAAATTAAATGATTTTTTTTCAGTTCCTGATTCAGCTCCACACTTTATGAATTTCACTCAACCAAATGTCACGATTCACAGAACTGTCGGCTCTTCTATTAAACTTAGCTGTCCAGTGGGTGGTCATCCAATTCCTGCGGTTACATGGCTCAAGAATGGAAAGCATATGGACACAACTGCTATTGATTCTACCACAGAAATCATGAAGTGGTCGATCACACTGAAAGAACTAAAAACTACGGATTCCGGAAACTACACTTGTTTTATCGCCAATGAATTGGGTAGCGTAAATGCTACTTTTCACCTTCTAGTCACGTCTAAAGATAAAACTTTGCACTTCAGTAAGTTCATTATTTCTTGTTTTTTTTTTTTTTTTTTTTTTTTTATGTTTCCCTTTGGGAAAAGTTCAAACTAACTTAAGTAAAGTGAAATGAAGACAAACAATATAACAAAAAATAAAAAAAACATTAAATAAAATGTATCTTAACAATGCTTTGAATTAAAAATATTTAGAAGATTCATTTCATAAATCGTTTATTTCATTAGTACTTGAAGATTAACTATTACTTAATATGCAAATAGATTTTTCGTAATTTTGATTTTTTTATATTTTAAAATCAGTTATTGAATTTTTAATACTTGGTATTTTGTTGCGGTTGTTTCACAATCTTTCTGAATACTTTTCAATTAAAAATACAGGATAAATGAAATTAAACTTACTCACAATTATATGAGAAGAAAATTTCATATATATATATATATACTTGACAAGTTGGCCAGCAGAACCACTAGACAACTTGGTCAGCATTAATTCGTGAATTAAATATAAATCTAGATTTTTATTCATTAGATAAAAATGCTTGAGAAACCGATACATTTTTATCAGCATGTTATTCATTACTAATCTTTCAGTTAAGTAATGAGGAAAATGGAATACATAAGGATTTCTCTCTCTCTCTCTCTCTCTCTATATATATATATATATATATATATATATATATATATATATATATATATATATATATATATATATATATATATATATATATAATAATGTTAATATATTTTGAATACCAAATATTAAAAATATCATTCAAATAAAAAATAATAAGCATTTATTTTACATATTAAATATATTAAACTATATTATTTTAAAGCAACAGCTTAATAATTAATTGAGCTTAGGGAAATCGTTCAATAAAAAATGCAATTTCTTAATTTAATTTAATTAATCAAAGTTCTCAAAACATATTGCATCGCTTCTTCACTAAATTTTGCCTATAGTTTTAAAAATGTCATGAAAAATTATACCGAAAACCATAAAATACAACAAGTAAAATATATACAATTCAAAAATATACACAATTTGTTATTCCAGAATTTCCTAAACACGATTCTAAAAACATTTCTAATTAATTGAAATTAAAATTCAGGACTTCAAAATTAAATTTTGCAAAGTAAACAAGCTTTTTTCCCTTAAAAACAGCAATTCTAGTCTGCTAAATTTTCATCGAATAAAGATTTAATATTTAAATCGTTATAATATTAAATGTGTGCTTTAAAGTCCAATTTAATTAAACACAAATAGAATTATAAGATATTTTTGAGGATAAATGTTGTTTTTACTATTAATTTCCTTTTACTTTTGTATTTACACTTTTTTATTACTTGGATTTTAATATCAGAATATATTTTCATTTTTAAATAATTTACTTACAATTCATTGCATATTGGGGCTCTTCAAACTGTATTCGTAAATAAAATTATGAATAATGCTAAAAGTCAAGCATATTTGTCAAAAGATATCTTCGATGTTTTAGGAGATTATCAAATATTTTAGTTTAATTTTTACTAAAATATTGATGTAATTCATAAATTTATAAAAGTAATAAATATATGAAAAACAATAACACATAAAGCAAAATTCATAAAAATCAATAAATCTTTAGAAAATATTTTTCAATGTTTAGATTTATTATATATATACCATTATTCTACTTGTTTTCAAACTTAATCTGGCTTAAGCACAAAAACATTTTTATATAAAGTTTTGAGTCTTTTTTATATTATCGAAACTGAACTATTGATTATAACTCTTTATAATCATTAAATATAGTATTTTGTCGATATTAATGAAAGTATATATAATACATTTATTTTTTAATTCACAATTTTAACTACTCAAGAAACCGTGCAATTATTTAATGACGTATCCAACTCTGAACAAATTAACAAAATTACATTTAAAATAAATCCATAGTTTTCAGCTTTTAGATGGGAAAGATTGATTTTTTAAAAAACTTCATTACTTTAACAATTTTATTACAACCTCATTTGAGAAATACCATGTCTCAAAAATATTAACTATGAATCATCCCATTCTACTTCCGGTTAAAAAATATAACTATATTCTATCAGGCATAGTTTATCCAAATATAAATATCTGTATCTCTCTTATAAGCCAAAAGAAGTACAAAACTTAATTTTGCGTATGATTCACTGTGCATTAGAACAATTAGCAACAGAACACAGATCTATCATAATTTTTAAATATTTATTAACACGATTCAGCAAGAATAAAGTGAAGGACTGTTTAAACTTTTGATTTGTTAATTAATAATACGACTATAAAAACATGTTTCAATTTAACCTAAGTGCATCATTAATGTGATTCACGTTTTTTAAAAAGTAAAGTTAAGGTGATTTAATTATATTTTACTTGAATTGAGCATAGGTATTTTTAAACTTTAACGCGCAATTATATTTTTGATACTAATTTAATAACTCTTATTCTTAACTATAATTTTTATCTAAAAATATTTATTAAATTTCTAAAAATATATTACATTTCAAAATGGATTCAGGTGTAAAATTCATATTAAATTCAATGCATTTTCAATATGTATTTAAAAATGCAAATCAAATATGTATTGTATATCAAAAACATGTGAATTCAATATTTTCTAAATTCCTGCAAACTTATTTTCCTATTAACGTAGATTATAAGATTCTATTATTGAATTCTAATAATGTTTTCAAACTTCATGATTTTCTTAAAATAAATTCTCGTTCGTATTGAACATATTTTTAACTGTCAGTTTCAACAAATCATAGCATATTTGTTTTAAAAAATATCAAAAAAAAGGAAAATCATATTACAGAAGGTATTGTTGTAAACAAATTTCAATTTTACATGAATTCTTAAATCAAGACCCTTATGTTGTTAGTAATCTAATAATAAATGCGTGTTTTCTACGATGCAATATAAATAAGATCTCATAAAGATAATTTTAGATTGTATATTTTCTTTATTTTGTTTCATGTCTACATCACTTCAGCTTATTTTTGTTTTAATTTCCCTTATTTCACTTACAGTGAATAAGCACACAAGTATGAGTATATAAATGCTTATTTAACCTTTTGTGAGATGTAAAATTTATCTGTTTAGTGTAAAGAAACGATGGTTTTTATGCTTGCATTTATTTTATTCAAAATTTAAAATTATTTTACACGGTATTTCTCTCATTTTTATGTGATTTTTCTCTTTTATATCCATCATTATTTGTTAGAATCCTTCTATCGAGAAAAAAAAGATGATAAAAATATTCAGTAATATTCTCTTCCATTATTTTCTAAATGAAACATTTGTTTTGTTTTTTTTTTTTAAATTGGAAATAGAAAAGCAAGTGGAAATAAAGAGTTAGTGCTTACCAAACTTAATTTGCCGATAAATATATAAATGTAATTTATTTCAAACTGCGTGTTCGCTTTTCCTTTAAAATGATTTGGTCACGAAATCTGCTTTTACTATCAATATCAATAATTAAATATGTTAAAAACTTTGAATATATCATACTTCTAAAGCAAATATTTAAAAATGATATTATTTTGAAATATTTATTTAATTTTGGACTAAAATTTATGGACTACTAAAATTTAATATAACAGTAAGCACTTGTTATTTCAAATTTAAATAAATGGTTGAGAACGGGAATGTTTTAACAGTGAAATTTTTATAACTACTTAAATTTAATATAACAGTAAGCACTTGTTATTTCAAATTGAAATAAATGGTTGAGAACGGGAATATTTTAGCAGTGAAATTTTTATAACTAAATAACTGTTTATATTTTTTTACATGAATTTGTGCACTTAATAAGATTATGAGAAAGTATATGGAAAGGGATAATTAGCAACAATATGCATGTTAATTGTAATTATATCTATATTTCTGTCATGATATGTGAATTACAGTGACTAATAAGTTTTAATTAAAATATATACAGATTGTATAGAGAAAAATTATTCCTATATCATCCAAAAGATAAATAATAAATTATTATTTAGTTTATA
Organism: Latrodectus elegans; assembly: GCA_030067965.1. NCBI lineage: Eukaryota > Metazoa > Arthropoda > Arachnida > Araneae > Theridiidae > Latrodectus > Latrodectus elegans. The sequence continues at coordinate 29,021,908 of CM057817.1, forward strand.
TAAAGTAAAATATTTTTTAATCGAAACTGGTTTCAAATCGTAATAAATATTTTCTGAGAAAAATGGGACCATTTGTCTTTGAGATTTAGTAAAAAGATTCCATTGCTATAATCATCCAGCATTCCTCTAAAATATGTTCACGTGATTTTTAAATGAGAAAAAATGGAAAGAGCAATTTTATGATTCCTTAATTGTTTGAAAATGCAAAATATATTTTACATTTTGCCATTGCAAGCACTGCATACGAAACATTAATCATGTATTATTTTAGATTTATCTAATTCATAATATAATACATTTATTTTAAACATGATCTAATATAAAAATCTAGAGTTTTTTGAAGTAGTCATATTCGTTCACCTCTGATTAAAGCTACTAACAATTAAGAATCAAAATTTAATAAAATTACCAGAAAGAAATAAGTGATTATCATTATTTGCAGCAATAAGTAACACATTTTGTTATTCAAAATGTGCAGTTATTTATGAATCACTCTCATAGAAACATAAATAAAATTTTAGACTTGTATATAAGTTTTATTTTAATATAAGCCAGCATTTCTTCTTATTTATTCATATATGTTTTAAATTTCTGCTTCAAACATCCGTCAAATTAAATATTTTCTATTGAAACGTAATACATAAATTGGAAAATTGAATTAAAATTGTTTTATTACGTATTATTTGTGGATAAGTAATCCCTGTATATAAGAAGGATGAAGACAATGTGCATTTATTGAACATTTTCTGCTTTAATTTTGAAAAACATTAAGAAAGGCAAAAAACTTTATTTTTGAAACATTTTTCTGCATTAGTTTAAAATACACTTATATTGTTTCAAGACAAAAGTTAAATTTCATGGAAAAGGTTTATATGGTGTAAATTCAAATCGAAAAGTAAAATTGATTAAAAGATCCCCATAAAGGGTCATTTGAAATAAATATTTTATTTGAAATTTTTATATTAGATTAAAAATGCCCAAAATATAGAAAAATTATACTTTAATTAAAAATTATTTTAAATATATTTGTCATCTTTGTTAACAAGGAATTCTATCAAATAAGAATTTCGTATCATCTTAAATAGCTTACAAAAATGTAATTTAAAATAAATATTTCTAATTTCAGATTTTAGTAAATTATTTACATTTACAATTTCAGATTAAGTAAATAAAATATTTTTATCATTCAAGATAATGTTCTGCAATTTAATGTTATTTATTACTTTAAAGAGGCATATTTATTCTTAGATAGAACATTATTTTAAATAAAAATATTTTATATTTTCAGAAATTAAGAAAACTTTATTCAAAGAATTATTTTACCGAAATTTATGTTAAATAATTTAGGAAAAAGTGAGACACTAATGATTGTTTTTATTCCTTGTTATGAAAAATTTATTTCTTGCATAATTTATTGGTAATCAAAGATTTATCATTTTAAAATAAAGTTGAAATTTAAATTTTATAGTGTAAAATAATTGTTATTATTAAATTTTTCAAGTGAAGCTTATTAATTCCTAAATGAATCCTTTCAAAAGTAATATGGAAATATGCTAATTTAAGCATTTTCCTGAGGATTATTTTTATGAAAAATTAATATTTATTTTATCAATATTTTCAGTACTAGAAACTAATTTCTTTTCATTTACCTAACTTATTAACTTAAAACTCAAAATAAAAAATAAAAAAAAGTGAAACAAGTTCCTAATCCTGAAAAACCTGCTTAACGACTAAGTATGTTATTAATATCCTTTTTTTTCTCCTATTAAAGGGATAATGCAAAAAAAGAAATGTTCTAGATATATTAATAATATAGTTGATGAAATTTTTCTTTTCAATCTATTTTTATTCCTTACTGCGAAAGTCAATTTTCATATTTCAAACATACGATGTATTCTTTAAGTAATAAGGACTTTTATAATAATATATTTATTAAAATTCTTCTGAGGATTGAGATTTTTAGTACTCGAGAATTTTATTGGATTTGCGAATGCTATATAGAATATTATTTGAAACCAATAATGAATAATTTTCAGGTATAAAGCTTCCATTTTTGTAAATTAAAAAGAAAGTTCCAAAAGTTATGAATAATATAATTGAAAACTATAAATACACGTACATGATCTATGTATAACTCTATTAATTTATTAAAAGTTAAAATAATACTATTAACTAATAAATATAAACTATTAACTTACAATCTATTCCTTTGCTTCCAAGACCAGTCTGGACAGGGTTGAGAGGGTGCAGCTCAGCGCAGATAAAGTCATCACAGGGCTTCATCATAGTTGTCCAAATGAAATTGTGAATTATGAAAGTAATTTGCCACCTCTTTCCCAGAGAAGAATCTGCGACTTACAAAATATTATAACAAGCTTATTAGTTATAATGAGCAGAACAGAACTTTTATCCACCTCCTAGATTGGACCAACAACCAACGGCTAAAGAAACACAGTCCTTTTTCCTATGCAAGGGCACAAAATCTCCCTTCTTCAAATGTCACTCATTGAAACCACTGGGATCTGGATTAGAACTTGATGGAATATATTTCCATGCGGAGCTCATAACAACGTAACAAAAAACTCAGAGATTCCGGCCCTCGTTAAACAACTGGAACTTGAAACCATCTATAATATCTCTCCATGTTCTTTGAAAATTTATGCAGATGGTAGTAAAGGTGCGGGGGAAGTCTCGGGCAATGGGGTGTCCATAAACACAGTCTCCGGAGAACAAGAATTTAAAATAAGAAACCCAGATAATTGCTCCGTGTTTAGATCAGAGCTAATATCCATTAGAAGAGGTTTACAGTATGCAGTAGAGGTGGAGGATCAATTAAAGGATATCTGGATATTCACTGGTAGTCGTGCTAAAACCCAGCATCTTTTAAATTGGAGCACTGTTGGAGATCAAACTAGCCTGGACATGCTAAATTTTCTTGAGAGACTGTCACCCGAACACACAGTGCATTTCCAATGGATCCCTTCACACGTGGGAGTAAAGGGGAATTAAAGAGCGGGTTTCTTGGTTGGATCGGCGTCAGAGGATGGAGTAAACCCTGGAGGAGAGTTCACATCTAGTGAGATTTCTTCCCTGGCAAAAACTGAATTCAATAAGCTTATGAAAATCCCTCCCAACCATCCATGGTACTTTGCCAAAAGACCGAGTGAGACCTTCCACCTGAGAACAAGATCTTATTAAACTACCTTTTCCCGCTATCTGAGTGGGCACACGAGAAGAGTCACCATTCAGCAGGGGCAAAGGACATTTCCAGACTGTCTTTGGTGTTCCGTCAATATGACCTCCCCTGGATATATCTTAACCTGCCTAAATTTTAAAAAAATCGATTTCCTTTGGGACCCATCACATTTCATAGATATTTTAGATATTTTTGGTTTTATGGGGGTTGTCTAGCCAACTAGAAAACCTGAGATACGTAACAACAACATTAACTTAATAACTATAAAGATTATTATATTTTATTTAATTAGCTGAATTTAAAGCTTTAATTTTGTAATTAGAATAATTTGTTAAAATAAAACTTATTTGCTTTCCATATCTATATAACATACAATAATGATACATTTTCATAAAATCTAGCTTGGACAAGAAAATTTTTTGCATGTTTTAAAATCTATCCATGTAAGTATTTTATAGCTGTAACATTTTGAAGCATTGGAAACTGTGCATATTTTATATTTCATTTATAAATTACGAAGGTAGAAGAATTTGTGCAATAATATTAATCTTCCATAATCCTAAATTTCTTATACCATTTATACTCCAATTGTTTTATATTTTAATTTCTAAAATTAGAAAAAAAAACCAAGATATTTAATTTAACCATTGATACATACTCTTTTACGATGAAAATACAATTAAAATGAGTATTACTATTTGGTTGACAAAAATTTTAAACAAGTAAAAATATCAACCAATAAAGTAATCAATAGCCAGTGAGATAATTAATGAAGGTCTTGAAATCATTTATCTTATTACAATAGTTTAATCCGCTTGCCTGTCAGATAGAAAAGCTGAAATGAATGATTTGAGGCTTCGAGAAAACTTTCTTTTCATTAAGTTTCCTCATTAATTTCAAATTTGAAATACAGTAAAAGCTTGTACTTTTGTAAGACACATAGTTCAAACTTACAAATAAAAATTTCTAAGCGGAACTCTTGTTTAGATGCTGGGCGTTTTAAATTACTTTATTAATTGAAATTTTTAGCATTTAAATTAGTAGTTAAATATTAAAATAAAAGCCATGTATTAAAAGCAAAATAATGTTTGAAATCTCTCTATTGATTTAATTTCATCAGTTTTACCTTTCATGTACCACTGAAGATTTATGAAATGCTTTCTTAAAACAAAAATCACGCATAAAATAGGAATTTTCCAAAGTTAAACTTTAAGTATGGCCATATAATTTTATATGTAAAGCGTATGCATAGTTTTAACTTTTACTTTTATCTTAGACTATAACAATTATGAGAAGTTTAAACAATAAATTTTTTAATCTAGCATACTTACTCGCATGAGATATCTTAGTTATAATTCTACATTTTAGTTTAATTCACTTAATAAATAATTTTAGTTTAATTCACTAAATAAATTTTTAAAATGATCTCCTATTTGAGCTTATATATAAAATTAATATATTTGAATGCGTAATTTATGAAGTATAAATGTATAACTAAACATTCTATTAAAATATAAATAATATGAAGTTATCAATTTTTATTAATTAATTCTCAAAGTAATTTATTGACTATGATGAACTGAAATTCAAAATTTATATATCCTGCAATTTAACACACTTAATTAGTTACATAAAAGATACGTTCAGAATTTACCTTTTTTCTTATAGACACAACTCATCCAGATTTGTCAGTATTCCACCCTTTAAATACTACCGTCAAATATGGATCATCCGCAACATTTCAATGTAGAGTTCGAAGTGAAGCTCCACCTAATATTCAGGTACTATTACTTTTTAATTACAAATGATAACTTTGTTAAAGTATTTTTTAATAAAATAAATTAAAGATTAATTTTTATTTGCACACACACAGTAATGGTGTATTTTCATATCGCTGCGAAAACTTGAGTCTCAAATTTTCACAGTGATAATTTGAGTCTTATTCAGATATACTGTGTCCCAAGAGTATACATAATTAAATATGCAATTTACTCAGTAAAAGCCTAGTTTTCTAAAACTAGGCTTTTACTGTACTAGCTGAGCTATAGTTTTCTAAAATAAAAATGAATTTCAATACACATTTTTGAACTAAGTGCTGTTTACTTTTCGTTTGGTTACTTAAATGCAACAAAAGTAGAACAATCTTTACTTATCTATTTGCTATCTATAATAAATTAACTTATCTATTTGCTTTATAAGGAGCAAGAAAAAGCAACATAAATATAATTTTATGATACTTGGTAAATAATTTTTAAATGATAGCACGAATGCTAAAATTGAACATAAAATTAATTTTATAAAGTATATATATATATATATATATATATATATATATATATATATATATATATATATACCGGGTGAGCCAAAAGTTCATTACAATTTTAAAAAATCATAAGAAAAGAAGAAAGTGAGATTAAGAAGTGCGGTTTGCAAGAAAGGGCTCACAAGGTAGTCGGATTTTTTTTAGCAGTAAAAAAAATTTAGTTAAAAAAGTCACCTATAGATGGCGCTGACATCGAGAGATTCATCAAAATTATGCAAATTAATCTTGCGATAAAAGGCCGTGATACTTGAGAATTTCTCATTCGCTTTCAGAATGTTATCATTACCCGATCCAGCGTTTTTGGTGAAGTTGTTCTATTTGAACGGAGAGTCAGCAACTATTGCGTTGCGAAAATTTCACACGACGAAAGGACTGAAGACGAAGAAAGGCCCCATATCGTGTCCTGCAATAGTCAAGCTTGGCAAGAGGTTCGAGGAAACAGGCTCTTTGGAGGATCGGTTACGCAGTGGAAGACCCTCGTTGGCGGAGAGCCGAATTACTGCGGTTAAAACCACAATGAATGATTTAGCGGCGGAATCGTCCATTGGGAGTAGCAGTGCTCGCGAAGCTGGAAGAATATTGGATGTGCCTCAATCATCGATTCGACGTATCCTCCACGGGATATTTCGCCTCTATCCCTATAAACTGCAGTTACTGCAGGAGTTACAACCGGGAGACACAGCTATGCGGGAATCATTTGCCGAGTGGGCTATGGCAAGAATCGAAAACGACTCTCAGAGGTTGTTCAACGTTTTCTGGACGGATGAGGCGCACTTCACACTAGACGGGGATGTCAACACCCATAACACTCGTATATGGATGGGCAACATCTAATCCTCGTGAATACACGACGAAATCTCTGCATCCAGCCAAGTTGACAGTCTGGTGTGGCTTCACCTCATCTTTCATTGTTGGACCTTTCTTCTTTGAAAAACCGTGTCCTAGATTGGGCTGGAAAACGTGCACAGTAACCGTTAAGAGTTACCTCACTCTTTTGCGTGACAAAGTATTGCCCGCATTAAATCAAAGAGGTGTGTTATATGTAATAAACTTTATGAAGGATGGCGCACCACCACATTATGCCAATCCAGTAAAACGATTCCTTTTGAGTACCTTTGGTGAAGAGAGACTGATCAGTCGAGGTTGCAAGATCGCATGGCCTCCCCGATCACCCGACTTCACTCCGATCGACTTCTGGTTGTGGGGCTATTTGAAATCACGTGTGTACCGTTCATCTCCTTCAACATTGGCCGAACTAAAAGATTCCATCTGTCGTGAGGTGTCTGCAATTCATTCCGACATATTGCATTGAGCTGTAACGAGTCGCCTTAGTTGTGTCGTACAATGTACTGGAGGTCATATTGAACAACTGTTATTATCAGAATAAACGAATGAAGCGTACTGTTATCCTTTTCATTGTGTTTCGGACAATTTCATTGTGTTTCGACTTTTTTAACTAAAACTTTTTTTGCTGCAAAAAAAAAAAAAAAAAAAAAAAAAATCTGATTACCTTGTGAGTCCTTTCTTGCAAACCGCACTTCTTTATGTTGCTTTCTTCTTCTTTTATGAATTTTTCAAATTGTAACGAACTTTTGGCTCACCCGGTATATATATATTTAACTTAATAATTTCCTTAAGAAGTATCACGCGAGAAGATTGTCCAAATAGAAATTTTTAACTTCATATTTCTTTCAAATATTTTAGAAAAACTTATAATTTTTTTCAAAATTTCAAAAATAAAATATGAAACATCATCATTATTCATTTTGTTTAATATATATATATATATATTATAAATAGACTGAGAGGTAATGTTTAATCTTCAGTAAAATAATACATGAAGTATGCTTTTCAAGATCAATAGTCATATATAAAATATATATAATGTATAGTATTATTCAAGTTGCTTAATATTTCCTGAACTTTAATGTAAGGAATAATGTTGAAGAGAAATGCATCAAACTATTTTAAATATAAAAAGAAAGATTATAATTTATTCACCTTGAATTCATTGGATTTTTAATTTAACGAATTATTAAAAAAATGTAATTGCTTTAGAAATCTTATTTCCATAATAGTGGTTGAAAAAGATTGAAGATTATGAACTGGTGAAACTGAAGAAAGAAGTCCACGATATAATTAAGGTTCAAGGGGAAAACTTCCGAGTTCTCCAGTCATCTGAAGTGGTAGAGAGATCTGATGGTTCATTCTTAAATAAACTTACGATCCCTGAAGTATATGAAGCAGACAGCGGGAAATATATTTGTTTGGGAGCAAATTCAATGGGCTACAGCTTTCGAAGCGCTTATCTTACAGTACTTCCAAGTGAGTTTTTAATGATGCTTTAGAAATTATTAGCACTTCAACAAAGCTATCGTAACACTAATTGATTTTTTTTTTTCAGCCCGAAGTGGTGAACACTAAATATTAAAAATAAATAAAATTGTATGTTTAATTTAATTAACATCTTGTTTACGTGGTTAGGTACTATAATATAAATTTATATTCCCTATTATAGTTAATTTCACATTAAACTTATTAATGTCAAACATTCTTCTCTAAATCGTAAAAGCTTTAGAAATCTCATGATTTTTTTTTTTTACGTATTGCTACTTTTTTATAAATAATTCAATAAAATATACATGAATTTTTTATGAAACATTTTGTAGCCTTCGTATAGTTCTATTTTAAATGTAATATATAATATTTGATGTTATCATTCAAAAGTCATTTAAAATAAATTACGGGTCTTAAAAGTTAATATATTTCAAATTTTTAATCAAAATTCCAATTTTCATATTTAAATAGTGTTATGCATGAAACTCTGAATGTTATGATTCACAAAAATTACACAAAGGGTAAATAGGATTAAAAAATCTGAAATGCATTCTTTATAAATCATATTAATGCATCATAATCATAAGCAGCATTATAAAGTTACGGCAGAATCTAGCGTTCTTACTTCGATGCTTCCTTTCTCAGACGGATAGAGAGGTTATAGGATGGAAGATTACCTAAATATAGTTTAAAATAAGAAGTTGTGGTTTAGGCAAAAAACTCAAAACTGGAAGGGACACAAATAAGGAAAGAAACCACTTTATTACTCGCTTTTCATAAAAAAAGAAGGAAAACAAAAAATAAATGGGATATAACGGATTTCAAATAAAATGGTCAGGTTGACAATCCCATTGAGATGATGAAACCACAAATCTTCCCATGGAAGTTCGGACAATTTTACTCCTCACTGTATGCTTTGAATTCCCCCGGTAGCTAATCAACGTAATCAGTGGGATTCGTATTTTAATCAATAGGGGTATCATAGAAAAACGATTACATTATTCCAACAAAGGAAATAATCCATACACGATGATTCTAATGACTCATACAAGATTAAAGAAACAAATGAGTTGGGATTATCATCATCTTTCAACATCCTATAGAACGGCTTCTAAGTGTTTCTGAAACATCATTGCCCTTTGATATCAAATATAGTATTACAGTTGTATCCTGCCTCATTTGGACACACTCTGTATACATGCAAAACAATAGTTTTAAGTACGCTACTCAAAACTATTAAAGAATTTTTAAGCCATTTATAAAATGACGGCGGAAGAGAGTCACAAATGCACATTTTTCTGATTTATAAACCTTATTGTATTCAACTTTTAATTTCGACTACAAAGACGAAGCTTTAGAAGAAAGGGAATGAGATTTCGCTCTTTATTTAATATAAGGTAAAGGAAAAAAAATTATCGAAATTCAGTAAATGCGTTGTTTCGATGAATGTGATGTCGAAACAAAGCTATTTAACCTAATCAGAACCCTGGAGAGTTGTTGGCCGGTTAGAAGGGGGCAAAATGCAATTTGAAGTAGCAGAAGCCATTGATGTTTTACAAAGTATGATTTCCATTATCTGGAACGGTTTTTTAGAGACTGGAAATGTTGACCAAATATCAACACAAGCTCATAGACGTGCAACCACGCTCAATGAGGTAAGTTGTTTAACTATTTTTAATGGCTTGGAGTCACTTAAACATCAATGTTACTTGTCTTTAACAACACTTTCACACTATTATTTGGTATGACAATTTCAATACAAATTGAAACCAATTTACACTGTAGAGATATATGCTCGCCGATCAATAAGTTGTGTCACATTAACAACAAAGTTCCATCATAGAAGAAAGAATTAAACAACAGATCACGTGAACTGAATGAAAAATGAATGGTTTAGTATTCTTTACTCTGAAAAGTCCCATTTTTCTCTTAGTCCTAATGATAGACATATTTTTATCTGTTAGGAACATGGTACTAGAAACAATTCTGCGATCGTACATGAAAGTTTCCTGTTTAGTTGTGGGGGTGATGGTCTATGATGTCGTTTCTATTGATAGAAGCATTAATCTAGATGTCAATTAAAATGAAGCTCTGATGGTCACCAATATAGTGATGAGATCTTCATACCTATCGTAGTCCCTTACGCTGAAGTCATTGCAGATGACTCCATTTTAAAGGATGCCAATTGCAAGCCACATCATGATAAGTCGGTGATGATATGCTTAGAGAGGAAAGAGTCGTAAGAATGGGATGACCAGCTTGTTCTCCGAGCATGAACAAAATAGAGTATGTTTGGAGCATTCTATGTAGACGAGTTCTGGACACCTATAACTCTCACAAACTCCCCAGGAACTGGAAAATTCTCTTCTGTAAGTACGGTACAGAATACTTCAGCCACTTATTAATAACCTCATTGATTCTATGTCTCAAGGGTATTCAATATTGTTAGTAGTTTGAGAAAATCATATCACAAATAAAAATGGTTTTCTTTTATGGAAATATTTTTTTTTGTTTTTCTCTTATCCACAATTTATGTTTCTTTTCTACTGCATTGAAAAACTTATAAAATGAGTTTTTTTACAAAAGAAATGTCACTTTTATCTCATATAGCTTATAACATACCTGCCATTCGTTTACTGATCAAACTGTTTTCTGGGTTCAAGATCAACCCACAACTTCAATATTCTTTAATTGTTTTAGCAGTGTATTTTAAAGCAAAGTTTTTTTTTAATTTTATGTGGTAATAAATAAAGTTTTCATATTTGTTAATTATTTACATTACGTGCGTTAATGTAATAAGTAAATTCAGGTTAGTTGTTTCAATAGCAAGCCCTTTTATAAATATTTTATTATTTGCACATGCTTATTTACTTTTTAAAGTTAAATATTTATATTTCTCATTAGATGTATTCTCTTTTTAAGTAAAATGTCAGCACTTTTTTTTCATTCAAAATTTACGAGTTTAAGCAAGAGCATTTCAAATATTTTACTGTACACCTGTATTTTCAAAATATTTAATTTCAATATTTGATCATGCGGATAGATTCAAACACAACCACAGATCTATATTATTTTTTGATAATAATATAATTTACACATTAGTTATAATATGAGCAAGATCTAACATCTGCTTCTTTTAATTAATATTCAGTTGACATTTTTAACACATTCGTTATAATTTTACAGAAATAGTGTTATTGATTATTTTTATTTTCAAATCTTTTAACAAACATTTTGTATTTTAATCATTCTTAGTTGTGTAAGAATATTGTTTTTAATATCAGATTATTTATTGGAAGGGTAGGACTTTGAAGCATGATATAATAAGGAAAAAATTATAAGTATGATATAATGATTGACTTTGTTCATGTTGTTTGTACTTTTATCAGGTTAAAAGTATATATAATACGTACTTAATTATAATTTTCAGTGCTTAATACTTTTAGGAATACATGTTATGTAAACAGTGGATAGAATTCAAGCTTTTACCATGCACACTGTTAATACGCTCAAATATGTTGGTGTTCATTTATGTATAATTGTATTTTTTATTGTGAAATTAAAAATAAATATATAATAAATACTTCTTTCATCCTTTATACTTATAAATACTTATAAATCAAAGCATGTCATATATTTCAATTTAAAATGTATTTTATTACATAATGAAATTTAATGTGGTTATCTTTTTATTCCTAAATTAAACCCGATTAAAATTTTCTTACGAGTCATGTACGTGCATTATTTTCTTGAAACTCTTTTTCCAGCGAGAATCAACAGTACTTTGCTTATCAGAAGCAATCTCTCTATGATCATTCTTCTATCAAACTTTTTAATTCATTAGTTATATCATAACACAATTCGCTAAATATATTTAATGTTTAGTTCAAACATTATTATATTTAACCTTTAATAATTGTATTCGAAATTGTTGTGGTTTTTAATTCCTCTTAATATAACTTTAAAAATACTATTTCCTTAAGTAATTCAAAAAGATTATTCACAAAAATAAACTTAATAAATACAATATAAAATCTTATTTCATGTCAACCAATTTTTTTCTTGTAATACACTTTTCTAATAGTTATAAATAACAGTTATGTGAAGTTTAATTTTCATTGACAAAAGCTTATATTCTAAAAACTTCATAATAGGCAAAAATAATTAACAGAGGATATATTATTATACGCTCGTTACACCCTAATTTTGTGTACAAATATATTATTTTCATTACTATTGTTTCAATTGTTGTGACTTTTATCATTATAGGACCTCGCGCATTGCCCTTGGGTTGGAATCGGAGCGTTGCTGTACACCCTGGACACCCTGGATCTCTTTTAGTTGCCATACCTATTACACTTGGAGTCATAGTAGGCGTAATGGTAGCACTTGTGGTACTGTGTCATCGAAAGAGGCTTGACACTTCTATCCCCTTAAATTCTTCTGGTTATGGGAAAAATTACATGAATGCTGGATCAGCAAATGCAAATACTGAGCTGGATGGTTTACGAGAGGACAAAAATGACAACGGTCTCATTTCTTCTGACGAAGCTGATGATTTGAAAGATGAGCTGCCATATCTTACATGCTTGCAGTCTGAAGTAGAGCTTGAGTCAAGTGGATCGGTTACAACCAAGATCTGCATGGATCAAAATTCTTCCAATAACTATGACAGTTGCTTCGTCATGAGAAATGAGGTGTGATGTGCCTTAAAGGTGAGTTACGCTGCATAATAATATTTCAATATGAATTATTCTTAAGGCGTGCATTCTTCATGCAAGATAAAATAATCATAAAATTCTTCCATTTGTGGTTTGAGTATTCTTAATCCAATATATTAGCAATAATTACCCCACTTAAATGTTTAGCATTAATTGTTATTGACTTGCAATAATAAAACCTAGTGGTGCGTATCTTATATGTCTACTATATTTTTCTTATGAAGAAGGGCGCGTTAAATCATCATATATTTTTGTAAGCATTGCTACTAGAGAATCACCGTTCTGTTATATATTTTTCTGAAATAAAAACACAAATCATTATGCTGTTGACATTTATGTGTAAGATTAATATATGATTTTTATCTGCATCATTAAGAAATATTACAATAATGTCATTTAATCACGGTAAATTGATAGATGTATCATGTGTACAAAGCTTAAAGGGAAATATTTTAAAAATCAAAAAAACAGTTACCCCCCTAAAAAAACAATATTTATTACTTTTTATTGAGAATTAAAGGGCAAAATTCATACATTTTATTTATTTTCAAATCTTTCAGACTTATATTTATTTCCCTTTATAATTTAGGAATGAGTATGCTGTTTGGATTTTTTTATTTTTTAATAAATAAAAACATCTGAATTCAAAATAAAGGTATATATATATATATATATATATATATATATATATATATATATATATATATATATATATATATATATATATATATATATATATATATATATGTATATATATACCTTTATTTTGAATTCAGATGTTTTTATTTATATATATACATATATATACATACATATATATATATATGTATATATATAAATAAATATACATATATATATATATATACATATATATATATATAATCATAGTTATATATATATACATATATATATATATTATAAATTTAATAAAACGCGCACAGTTTATTTAAATTTGCCTTGAATAAGTTGTTACAGTGTTCCTTCAGATAACTCCCAAGTGCATTGTTAAGATTATAACAACATTTAATTAAGCACAAACATTCTTTTCGTTTCCTTCAAGATCATGTGTGAACCTTCAAATACTTCATTTCCCTTATATAATAATTAATGACTCAACAAGCGCAACAACAATTAAACATAAGTTATAAAATCCTATATTTAGTAAGCTAACTGAATGGAATTCATTTTATCAAATAGCCTTGTTCATAGTTTCTGCTTTAGTAATATATAAATTACTATTAATTTTTATAAAATGTCTTAATTTTTCGTAATCAATTGATATTTCTCATTTTCTTTCATCTAAATTTAAATTTGTCAGAACACTCAATAAATATTGATGAAGTAAATCATAATGAAATATTAAAAACAAAATTTCTTTCTTGTGTAAATAAAATGAGTTTACAGTATCAGTTATTATACCTACTAGGGTTGAAAATTACAGTGCCCATCCAGATGTAATTGTAAAACTAAATATGGAAAGAGAAAATATAAAGTGAAGAGACAAATTTATGAATATGTTACATTAATAGACAGGAATCTGGTGATTGTCGACATACACAGATGAATGTCCAAATAAACAGAAACATGTTAAAATATTCAATCTTTCACCGACGTATTTGGTGTGTGTTGTTTTTCGATAGTGAAAGTCGACATTCTCCAATTTTGGTCTTTCACGGTGGCATATACTCGTGTTTTTATATGTGAATTATTATTAGTCTCAATTCAAATAAAAAATATTGATCAATAGTAACGTATACACTATAAATTACAATTTTATAAGTCTTAAAATTTCTTCCAGTAAAAAACAGTTCACTCTCGAAATATATTGCAGGTTATTACGCTTGTATTACATTGGTATAAAAAGTACAAAGTCTGCATAAAATTTTCAACTATCTAAGGAATTTCTCTTAGCTAATATATTATTATAAATTAAAGAACAAATAGGAGGTGTAAATTCATCTTGTGTGTGTGCATCGTACCTTTCAAGATACTACTTGTAAATATAGTGCCTTAAAAGGTATGAGGTACAAACTATAAGTCTTACGACTAATTCTTGCAGTGCCATAACTTCAGTAAAATTATACAAATTTAATTACCTACTTTCCAATTTAGAACCAGTAAACAAATTTAACTGTAAAAATATTTTCGCAAGTATTAAGCACTTTAAAAAGGAATTTTTAATTCTGAAAATAATTGTATGAAAGACAAAAAGAATAATATATGTACATTTTTACTTCTGTAATAAGAAGAAACAAATAGTAAATAATACCATATTTTAGGCAACACAACCTGATGGAGAGCTGAAGAAAAGTTGTACTACTGCATCTGAATGTTTGTCGTCGTAACCTTCAAGAAATTCACCTCTTTCACCTTCTACTGAATTTTGTTTATATACATTTCATTAATTATTTATTTGAAAATTGAATGTGTATTTGCTTTTAATAATGTTTGTTTGACAAAGTGATTGTAACTTAATGATTTCATTTTAACAATAATATTAGTGCTATATTATTAAAAAAATTATTTTACTATATAGTGTTGTCAAATTATCATAATCAATCAATAAGAGCTGATAAGAAAGCTAATAAAATTTGCATTCTTCATATCAGAAAAGTATAATTATATTTATAATGAATTTGTAAAATATAACTGCAGTATTAGATGGAAAAGTAAACACATTTCAGATAAAAAAATAATTATTTATATTTTTAAAATTAATTTCAAAAAATATAGAAAATAAATTTTATAAAAAAATATTCTAATCTTAATGAGTGACTTATGTAATATTTTACAAAATGTAAATTGTATTTAACTGATATGATTTAGAAATAAATGAAAATAAAGTCAGTAAAAGTATTTTATTTACTATTAAAGGACAATTTTCATAAAAGTAATGAAATGTTTTTCTTAAAATTATCTCCTTTTCTTCAACATTTTAAATAATTTTTATTGCTGAGTGTAAAATTAACATTAATGAAAACAATCTACCGTTTTTTTATATTAAAATCGTTATTCCTTTTATACCATATTATGTTTTTCATCTTGAAAATTATCAAATTGTTTAATTTTTTTCTAATATTGTATCACTGGAAATGATCATTTTTTTATTCCAAAGTTAGTATCTAAAACGTTGAGCATAAAATTGGGAAATGTTTTATTTACATTTGTTCAGAAAATAAATTATCCTTTAAGCACTTGGATTTTTTCATTCGTTAGCAAAGTAATTTCAGATTTTTTAATGCACCCTGGATAGAAAATAGAAGAGTTCAAAATTGTTTTACTTTATTTTTATGTCACCTTTAGAATGAGTGTGCAACAGTAATCAAACAAAATAAATGTCTTTTTTTTAGCTTTAACTCTTTACTATTTCCTGTAACTGCTTTTATTGCAAAATATTTAAAATGGAAAATATTTTTAGTCATGTATTTTTAAATTATAAAACAAATAGTTGTATTTTTCATTTTATTTTTACTATTGTCTTCATACTTAATTTACTTGCATATTAATAACTTTTATTTTTTGAATTTAGCTTTATGTGCTATATGCTTTCTTCACTTGATAATTAAGGATATAATTTTCATATATCTCAAATATCTATAGCAAAAATGAATACTGTTATATTCTCATATAAGCCTAATGTTGTTAATATCTTTGTACTAAGTATTTTTTATTTATTATTTGTAGTAATAGTATTAACTATATGCAATCACTGCAAATAATAAATAAAAAAGACTAAGCAATGAAAATGTTTACTTTTTTCTAATAATATCAATTAATAATAATCTATATGATCTTTTAGAGGGAACAATTTGATGTTTTTATGTTTTTACTATACGAAAAAGTGTCATTTGAGAAGCAATTTTTAAATTAAACTGTGAACAATTTTCAAAAATTACTCTGCATAAGATTATTAACTGTATATTTTTTATATTGCAGGTATGCGAAAAACTAACACACAAATATTTTGTGTATAAGTATATCAAAATTAGTACTCTTCTATTAGCTGTTACATTAACTTTGTTATTGATTGTTATTAAAAAGTATCAGATACAATATTTGAAATGTAAAGCATTTATACGTAATGTTAAATATATATCATACACTTTGCATATCATCATATGAAACCAATTAAGATATTATAGTGAAAATGTGTGCATTCATTTAATGCATATGCATACATTAATGAACGAAGTTTGTTTGGAGGTTTAACATATCTTATTAACTCTTTTAGGAAATTTAAGAATTTTAATAATCAATATTATTTCTATATTTAAGAATAATTAGATATATTGTATGCATATATATTGCATGGAGTCTGATATATAACTGACCAATTTTTTAATGTTTAAAATTATGCGAGATAAAATATATGTTGATTAAACAAAACATTCTAAAAATAATTTTCTTTAATTCTAGTTATAAAAACTATTTCAGATTAGCGCTGTCATCAGTAAACTAAATAACAGTAATTTCAATTCAATATAGGAAAAGTGACTTAATGATTCCTTTGAACATATGCAAACAATATCATCACTTTCGAAGAATGCAAAGAACATTGGATAGTAATGTTGGAGATTTTCTTCTTCCCAAAATACATTAGTATGTTTTGTTGGTAAAAATGTCAATGCATTAGCCAGAAAACCAAATTTTTTCTACATCTGCATCTTTGCAATAAATTTTTTGCAGCAAACTATATAAAAAAATATTTTCATTGATTGTGCAAACATTGCAAGGGATAATTTACCCAAATACAGTATGAAACAAATATAGAATTTTTCGAGGATTTTCGAAACCCATACTCAATTGCGACTTTTCCAGTATTTAATTTAGAAACTTTTAAACTGTCTGAACATTATCGTGAATGATTAGTAGCGATTCTACTTTTCCCACACGATCATTGTTATTATTTCTAGGTCATACAAATTTTACGAAAAATGACATTATTGTGTTCTTCAAAACTTACTCATTCCTCGTGATTTGCATCTACTTTTCACAATACTGTGTTTCATAGTAGTCCTTGTTTCAAAGAAAACAATACTGTTATTCAGTCAATTTTACCAATCATTACGGGAAGGACAAATTCCATTCATTTTCAATAACATAAAAGAAATCAATCAAAACGGAAAAAGAAAAAAGTTAGCAATTTTTTTTTACAGAACACATGCCTTTAATAATATGAGCTCCCTCTAGAGCAGTTAATTGAAAATAAAATTTTCTCGCGTTCTTGATATAACAGGTTTTCTGATTAAACTCCTAAGGGTGTACCTTTTTTTTTTAACTAATGCTATCTACTTTCATTAATATTTTCATTAAATATTAAATTACTTTCTCCAGTCATATATATATTAATAAATTATATATATTTAAAATAGGTCGCATGTGTACATATATATATGTACGAATATATATATATATATATATATATATATATATATATATATATATATATATATATATATATATATATATTATATGGAAGAACTATTTATACAAATTCGTTTAGTGAACATTTCTTTAAAACAAATATTTTTAACTAGATATCGGATTTCAGATAAGACTACTTATTGTTTTAAGATTCATATATTTTTTTGTAAATGCTATCAATGGATCGTCTTCCATAAGATATATTTCAGAATGTGCACACTCAAAAAATCAAGGAATTCTCCATGTGGTAAAGATTTGCCTAACTCGTTTGTGATTTCATAATCTTATTCTTGTGAACTTGAAAAAATAAATCATTTTCGGTATTTATTTGAAGGGAAAAGTTATTAAAAGTTACTTTAATTTTTCAAGTGTTGTTGAATTTTATGCAATGAAATAACAAATATTCTCTCTTTTCACTGGTATACTACGCGATATTTTTAAGAGTGTTTTTCCTATTATGGAAAAGAAAAATAACTAAAAAGCGGGAAATTAGATTACCTGTTAAAATATATTGCACTTACTACTAAAATATTAACATTTTAAAGAAATATAAAAAGTCTACTCTTTACATTTCGGACTTAAATTTCGCAAAATACCACGTGATACGTTAAAATAAACTCAGAAAAGAGAAATATTATTCGTAACTCTTACTAAATGATTTGATAACATATTTAATCATTTATTGAATATGTGATGCAGTAACTGTACTTGTGATATATGGGAACGATTACTTAAATCATACATAAACTATATATACTAAAAATGAGCATTTTGCCTTTATTTAAGAGTATTTTCAATTTAAAAGTTAAAAATAGCTGAAAAAAGTGAAGCTGAGGGAAAGTAATTAAAATCTCTACATTACTTGTTGCATAAATTCTATTTTTACTATCATTTTTTATTTATTAATAAAAAGCAAATTTACTTTCGGTTACATCAAGGAATATGGACTGGAATAGTGACTGCTAATTTCTGTCATCAGATATAAGTAAACTGAATTATATGATAATATTTATGACTAATTATAAGTCTTTTGCTTATTATTTAAATAACTCATAACATGAAAAATTTAAATATTTGCTTATGTATTTTCAAAGAAGAATAATGTTTGAATTGAGTAGGGGCAAATTTTCATTTGTAAATAAAATTATGTCAACATTCAAAATTCCACACTGACACGCCCATAAAATATAATTATAATCCAACTGCAATAAAATGTAATAAACAAGAAGCCAAGATTTAATTTTAGGATAAAAGAATTCACCTCCAAAGAGAAGAACGTGGTTTGTAAAAACCTTAAGTGAAGTAAGAGCTTGTTGTCATAGTAAGATAAAACCAATATTCGTCTCATAACTAGTGTCTATCAGTGATGACAACACAAGTTAAAAGCATAAAAAACTTATGTTAAAATTGATTTTTATCTTTATTCCAAGAACTGTTGTGAATGTAGTAAAATATTCAAGGTTGACAATAATGAGTGTCCAAATCAAAATATATTGTCTTAAAATTTAGATACCACGTGGCCTATTTTAAACCATCTTGATTTGATGCATCAGTGTGTTCTTTCTGGTGGTTCTTTCATTCAAAATGTCACCATAAAGTTATTCTTTTTTGATTGTGACATTTGGATGGTTGTGCAAAAAAAAAAAAAAGAAATCTCATGTCTACATGCGAGTGAACACACATACACTATATTTATGAAACTTTGATGTGAAACTACATCTTCTGCATATGTTTACACATATTATGAACTTCATTTGCATAGATTCGACAATTTTAATTATAGCTAATTATAAATTTAATTGCATTGTGATTATGACTAATATTTTGTAAATTTTCCACAAAGCAAACTTATTATAACATAAAATTTTTAATCTTGCGATGCATTTTCAAAAATGTAATTGTAAGCTTTAGTTTTTGTTATTTTAAAGGGAATAAATATAGGATCTAAAAATCAATCTCTACATTATTTTATGCTTGACATTTGTGTAATCTGAAATATTAAAACTATGAAAAAAGTAATTTTTAATTTATGTATATAATTTGAGTCTGGATATTACGGAATGAAACAACAAAATGAAACACAATTTGATTACAAGATATGTTGGGCACTTTTAATTTTATATGCCCTGATGATAGTTAAAGAGTTAGAAATGTTTCAAATAAATATGATAGATTCTGCTTTTAGAAGGAACTAGACAATTTAAAACCTAAAAAACTTGTATATAACTTAATTATAGATTCCTTTTGAAAAATGATAATAGTGTGATATATATTTCTCAAATGAAAGGATTTTATGGATATTTTATATAAGACATCTTTTATAAAAAGGATTGGTTTACTAAATTGGAAAAATAGATCATTAATTATGCATCAAACTTACATTTAGCTGCCAAGCTATAAATAATATAAATTTCTTTCCACGTAATCATTATTATCTTTAAGAGATTTCGCTTGAATGGGATTAATTTAATAATAAAACAAATCTAACATATTTATAAAGGAAATACTAAATTTGATATTATCCATTTCATATACAACTGAGTATTTTATTTTATTTTTAGCATTCATTATATTAATATCAATTTTGTGTTTTAGTATGATGCTTATAAAGAGATTTAATGTTTAGATAGTGTTACAAATTCTCTTCCATATCTTTTTAACGATATTTTCCTTGTTACTCTTTTTTCATTGAATAATTTTACTTAGATATATCTAAGGAAATCAGCTGAATAACATTGTCCAAGCATCCTTTTCTATGATATCTTCTTAAGTGATTTTTATTTGCATGTAGAGAGAAACTTTTTAAATGAGAATTGCTCTCAACTTAAACTTAAATGAAATTCCTTCTCCCACAGTAGATATGAAGAAAATAATTGAGTATATAACACAATTTCAAAACATGGAGAATTCATTAAATTGTTTTAACAATATATATATATATATATATATATATATATATATATATATATATATATATATATATATATATATATATATATATATATATATATATATATATATATATATATAATATATTTAAGCTTTCACTCACAAAAACTATGATTTGGCGACATTTTCTATAGATTGCTAGAAAAAATTGGAACTGATAAATCAATTCAATTTGCTAATTAAAAAAATATTACGTGTTAATATACATCCGTTATAACGTGGATTTAACGAGCTTAATTTTTGTTATTCATTAAAGATGTATGGTTTCAGAAAAAGCACAAAACTTGTGGAATATAAGTATAAAGATTTCAATTTTTCAATTAATGTTTTATTTTTATTGAATTTTATGTAAATTTAAATTCATTTAATGAGAGATATGCATTTAAGTAGGCTTTCACAGCGTGATTATTGTTTATCGCTTATGAATTTTTGGTGCATATTGTAAAAGTAATGTATTCTGTGTAATTAAAATATTTAGAGAAACTAAGGATATTTCCTTGTAAGTGTGAATATCACTTATACCATATATATGTTAATTTCTGCACTTAATTGCTGTAATTTTATTTATGTGGTGTATCAATAAAATGTTATTGTTTACGTTTTCTCTCATATTTTTAATTTAATAAATCTAGTTAATGTTTATCATTAAGTTATATCAATTTAGATATAATTCTTGCAAAGTAAATTTATATAAGTACATTCTGCTTGAAGGACAGTAATTAATGTATATATTTGTATCATTTCTATAAAAAACGAATAAAGCATGCATTTATAAAATGTAAATGGTAGGCATATTACAATGACATTACTATATCTCAGTCCATTAAAGAATTTCTAAAAAAAAATACATAATCTCATTAAATGTTAGCTATTTTTTATCAATGTTAGTTACACAACTAATTTAAACGATATTGGTTCTTAAAACTAAGGAAATGTTTCCAAATATGTATCGCACAATACAGACTACTTATTTCTCTTGAATATCAAATATTTTAAAAACTAAATATTATTGTTACAGATTTCTTTGTAGTTAAGATCATAATTACACATTAAAAGTTCTCATATAACCAAGATTATGTTTTAAACTTTAATGTAATACGCTTAAGAATCAGTTGCATATAGGAAAATGAAATAAAACTATATTTCTTCATGAGAACCAATTATTTTTTTTAATTACTGCATTTTTTACTCCACCTACAGATATATTCTGAAGTTTTCATTCATGTTAAACTTCTCACAGTTTCATATAAAATTTACAGTACATACTATTCGCGTTTTGTTATTAATTTCAAAAAAATGAAAGAAAAAAATATGATACAAAACACAAGAAACATTCCACGAAGATAGGAAATAGGCTTTTATTAAACTACATACCTACTTTCTCAGATAAGCAGCATTTTTCCTGATCTCTCTTGTGGAAACAAAGCAAAAGTTTGCTTCATAACTCTGCATCGCATGTAATTTATTTCCTGGTAGCAAAAATATATAAACGTATGAAACGCTCCTTTAGGGACGATAAAAAATTGACAAAATATGTTGAGTTTAGAAAATATTTTTGTAAAATAAGATGTTTTCGTGTCTAAATCCGTATGTGATATTTGACTGGCTGGAAAAGTGATACCATAATACCTGAAAAGACAAATATCTATTGAAAGTTTTAAAAAAATGTTAATAAACAAGTTAAAATTATAAAAAAAATATCAACAATGAAAACCACACATGAAAACGAAAATTATCAAGAGGATATTACATTTTCTATCTAAATTGATCTAAATTCGCAACAATGTATTTAGAAATATATTTTTAAAAAAACTATAATAATTATTAGAGGGATTATTATTATAGCAACAAAATCCCTGAAAAAGCCTTTTTGTTTGACTGTCTTAAATTAATAATATATTATTATTGATATCAAAACGAGAGATATATTAAACTTAATAGTTATATAACGTAGTCTCTCTCTCTTTCTGCAATAGCGTATCATACTTCAAGATATCAAAAATCCACAAAACTATCTAATTATATAAATCTGCAAATATTTTCTAGTATTCATGGATTCATTAAATTCACTTTTGTAATTTATTGAATGTATACTACACCTATTGGGAGAATGATACAGTAAATAAAAAAAGATAATTCATATAAGTCACAGATCAGGCAGGGTGAAATAATACAAATAAATCTCGTATAAAAATAAATATTAATAACATTTTTACCTCGTTTGAGTTAATATTATACAATTGTTATTAAATACAAAAATTAATTTATATAAGCATAATATTTTTTAAAATTTGATTAATTTCTCTGCAATTTAGCCCTATCTAATACACAATTTGCAGATAAAAATATGAATATTTTTTCTTGTGTAATATGGTAAATACAAAAGTGCTTAACATCAATATTAAACACCATAATATGCGAAATTATTATAATATTTTTGGGACTGAAATTTGTATAATATATACAGCAACATCTTAAAATATTTAAGAATTCCTTGACTCAAATGCTGCACCTTTTGTCAACTTATACAAGATAAAAAGTTAAGGTAATTAAAAGCGTTTTCCTGTAAAAGTGTGAAAGGAAATTTTAACAAATCTGAAATATTTTTAGAATTAGAAATATAAGGTGGCATAAATGACCTTCAAATATAAATAGCTCTCTTAAATGTGAAGTAAAACGCATCGACCAGAAAACGAGATCACTCACACAGCTAAACTTGGGTAAAAAAGAAATTGTCTGCGAAGTTGATTGCTTACCTCGGTAGAAATAATCGATTAATTCTCTGAGAGAATTTTAGGAAATATAGAAAATGTGAAATATCTCTATGTGTCTATGGGAGGCTATTATACATAGATCAGATAGAGTTATTTTAGTTTCTTTTTAATTGGATTACTTTAACAAATTTAACCCCAAAATGATCAAGAAATTTTAATTGTAATTTAATTACACTACATGAGCAATCTTAAAAAAAAAATAAAGATACAGATAAGCACTTCAAATTAAATAATTCTACCAATATTGTATTAGGATTCAAAATTTATTTTTTATTGTGTTAAAAAATATGAATTTTCTTAAAAATGCATGGAATATCAAACACATTTGAATTTATTTTTATTGATGTTTAAAATTAATTTAATCTTTACTTTTTTTAAAATGTTACGAAAGGAATTGAATGGAATATATAAAACTACTGCTTCAAAACACATATGTTAACCTAATGCTCCAATTGCGTAAGTGTATACGTGTAGGTAAGATTTGGTTTGTTTGTGGCTCAAAGGTCATTTTTTGCACACGAGGGCTAATTAGACCAGGACCTATGGTTTAAAGTGGATTCGAACCAGTACAAACATTTATGTCTAAGATGGGATTTGAACCCACGAACTGTTGAACCAAAAGCAAGAGCGCTAGCCATTCGGCTGCCAGCATGGCGTGTGTGTAAGAGAATCTAATAATGAAAAAAACTAATAAACAAACATTGTAAAATCCTGTAATTCATCCAGTCTCTCACGATACTAAAGATTTTTTAAGCAAGAGTTCAATTCAAAATAAGACATCAAAAATGAGAAACCACCAAACGTTTGATATGAAATTATGAAGAGACTAAAAGAAGAAAACATCTTATTCATTTTTTATAAATATTTTTCTTAACTAGTAAAGATATCCTGTTCAACAGATAGAACATTTTTAATAAAATAAATGCTGGTCAATGCTTATGCTTTAAAACTACACTTCAAATATAAAATCGATAGCAAAATTTAACTAATTCCTTTAATTATAAATAATTTTTACATTAAAAAAAACTAAGAAAAATATTTCAAAAGAGTTATAATATGAATAATATAATCAATTATTGAATAAAGTTAAATATTACTTTGAGTTTATAATTTTTAATTTTTAATGAAAATTTAGTGAAGTAGTAAATTATTCAATTGCATTAGTGAATCTAAATAAAAAAAAATCACGTTCTCAATTAGTATGAGATTATAATGATAACAGTTAATAATATGCTGAAAATTTATTATTATAATTCATTATTATAAAATTAATTATTTTATTAAAACGAGAAATAGCACTTTAATTGTTTCAATATATGGTTACTGAAACAAGATAGTTTGATTTTTGATGCAAAATTTAAATCTCTTTGTACCTGACAGTTTTTTAAGTTCACTTATACACTGTGGGTAAAAATAGAAGGTCACTCATATTTTATAAATTGTACTATGTATTTTAGCACAATTAATGTAAACTTTCTTTTTTATTTTATTGGTTATCTATTTTTAGTGTCAGTGAATGAGTTTCATCAACCACTAAGAAAATATAATAAAATAGTATTTCAGGATTTTTGATCTGTGAAAAAAGAAGATGCACACCTGAAAAAAAATTAACATTTCGAAATCTGAAGTAGTTTAATATGCTGAAAATATTATGTTTTAAACTGTTTTTTTTTTCAAAAGATTTATATAGTTGAAAAAATCCTCAATTTTTCTACTGTTAAAATGCCTAGGGAATTAATAATAAATTAACTGAATTTCAAAAGGCTCAAATTGCGGCCCATAGGTATGTTATTAAATGTGTGAAAGAGAAATCACAAGGCACCTGCACATCAGTCTAAAAGCTGTTTATAACTTCTTGAAAAATCCGAAGTGTCAGAGGAAAACAAAGACTCGCAGACGGAAAAAGTTCATACCACGTGATCAAAAAAATCATCAAAGAACTTAAAAAAAACGCGTGGAAACTTTGGAAAAGCACAAGACCACAATCTGAATTCACACATGTAACTAGAAGAACACTTTACAACTACGTAAAAGATTGGAAAACTTCATATTCAAGGAAAGAAAGTGCCACGCTATGTTAAAAGAAAGGCATATTTAGCACCGGGTACGTTAGGCCAAAGTACATACGTCTTTTAGCTAGAAATGGATTCAGATACTTTTTATGATTCAAAAAACCAATTTAGATAGCCAAGATGGTTATCAATATTAATAGCATTGTTTGGATACATAAGACAAAATTTATTTGACGGTTGGGAGGAGACAGTTTAATGATTTTAGTTGTTGAGTATGGTCGAAAGACTAATATATTGATTTGGATGGAGGACAGAAACATAAAGATTTTAGTCAAATTTTAAATTCTGAGCGTCTTTCCTATGGCGCTGAGCTAGACCGAGAAAGTTGGATATTTCAGCAAGATAGAACACCCATGCATTCTGCCAATGGCGTTAAAAATTGGTTTGAAACAAATAATGTACGGGTTTTGCCATAGACTGCTGAAAGTCCAGACCTCAATATTGCTGAAAATATATGGTCAGTAATTGTTCAGCTTATTTATTTCAGAATAGAAGCAATATGAATCTTCGATCAAAATTTTTAATTCAGCAGTTATTATTCAGCAACCTTTTATTAATTCAGCAGTTAGACTTTATCTATTCTTCTGATTTGAATTCATTTGGATGCTTTTGTTGTGACAAATAGTTATTTTCTATTAAAAAGTGATAATTTTTAAATAAAATTAAAATCAATTTTAAAAATCCATAAGAGTTTTTGGACAATAATTTGAACTCAGAAATAAGTATCCAGTTTATAACAATTATTCCATATACGTCATCATATGATTTAATAGCAAATGGCAAGAAAAAGGACAAAATAAAAATCAACGAAATGTTTAGTATTTTGTTAAGAAAAAAATAAACTAATTAATATTTGATGTAAGTTTTTATTCACAATTTTTATCAGAGTAAATTTAAAAATACTTTTAAATTCATAGCAATGTTTTGATGCTCAAATTAGGGCAATTTTATTTAAAATATCATTTTATGTAAGTATACGAGAATATATTATAAAAGGAAACGTAGGGATGCTCAAACGCGACGAATAATAATAATTATGATTATTATTAAATAATTACATTTAAATCCCTATTTTTAATTTTAATCATTCGTAGATTCGATGATAAATCTGGGATAATTTTATTCTACTATCAATTTGACGAAACGGGATGGTTTATAAATATAAATTAAATTTAGACAAAAAATATTCGTAAATGCTATAAATTAAATGCATTAAAATAAATTATTTAGTAATTTAAGAAACAAATGAGTTTCATAATCTTAAATTTTATAAAAATTATTAGGGATTATCATTAAAAACATATAGTTTTTACACAGGTAAATATTTCATAGGAAATGAAAGCAATTAATTGTTCAGTTTGAAAGAATGGTATATAAAAATAAATTGATCAATTTAATATACGTACATTATTATAAATAAAAAAAAAGTTTTAAACTTAATTTTAACAATATAAGTTTTCGTCTTACAAACTTTAGATCATAAATTAAAATACATTTATCATCATTAGATGGTATTTCTTAAAACGGTTCTGAATTATTGACACCATTTTTAAGTCATTACTTTTATTTGAATATATTATTGAAATATCATCATTTAGAAATATCAAAATCAAATAGAAGCTGTAATAATGTTGGTGAACTTATTACCGACAAAATGTGCTTTTTATTGCTCATGGGCTTGCCTACATTTAGCTTTGCTGTTAAATATCAGGAATTTCACTAAGCATTTCCACTCTTGAAAACTGACTTAGAGTAGTTTTTTCAGTATATTATAGCATTAAATTAATAATTTCCTAAACTTTCATTTTTTTAAAATGGTTTGAGAGGTAAATTTTTTCTTTTATAATTTTTATCCTTTAATATGTATGAGTCCAAAAATTCAACTTAAATAATAATATGAAATATCCTATTACACATTATTGAATAGAAATGTGATTATTTTGTTTTACTTGTTATGAAGTCACTAAATACTTATAAAGTGTAAAATAAAGCTAAAAAACTGAAAATAATTTCTTTTTTATTACCAGTTTAAATTTTTTAAAAAAGTTTTGACAATTAATTTGTTTAAAATTTTTAAAAACATGGACATATAATGTATACCAAACAGTATCATCGGAAGCAATGACAGTAAAACTTAGATATTAAAGTTGACTGGGCCAAATTAAGTATATTATATTCTATCTTCATTAATACGCAATGTTTCATCGCCTTTAATTAAGCCAATTATAAAAGAAAAATTGAAATTCAAGGCTTATTTCATTTGCATAGCTAACAAGTAAAAATTAAGATAATGAACATTTATTCCAAAATATTCTATTTCGGAATAGTTTTATTTTGATAAACGCAAATTATTACTTTCATGGTTTGAGTTCTCAAACAGTTAATTTATAAATTCATGATATTATTACTTTTCTAAATTAATGTTGAAGATATTTCTAAGTAATATTTAGCTATTCACACTTATTTAAGTAGTATATTTAATAAATGTTCTCATTCAAGTTATTATTTGGATTTTTGAAATCATTCTCTAGTTAAACTAAGATTAAAATTAATAAATTAAATAGAATATATATATATATATATATATATATATATATATATATATATATATATATATATATTCTATTTAATTAAGCAAAATATATTCAATTCAAGGATTTTAAGAGAAAACTTTAGATTATGTATAAAAATAGCACATTTGTATAATTACTGTGCTAAATTTCAAACTTTTATGATAAATTTTAAAATATTTTATCAGAGTGAAATTGAAAATGTGATTAAGGTATATTAAATAACCACTATTTAATGTACCTTAACCTCATTACTATGAACTATTTTAAAGCTCATGGTAATGTGATTAAGATATTACTTAGAACTATTTTAAAAAATGAATTCCCACAATTTTAGTAAATTAAAAAATACCATAATTTATCAATAAAACAACTTTGAGATATTGAAGGAGAATTGTGTAATCAATTCTTTTCCAAAAAAATAGAAATAAAACTATTTTTATTCCCATCGCATTAGTTTTTTTAATCTGAATTTGTTTACAGATGATATTTTTGTTGACAAAATTAGAAAACTTTGTGTAAGACAATAAAGTTATTAAACGTATTTGTGAGAAAACAAATATTTTATATTTTACAACACGGATAATTTCCTTGTAATAAATTGCATACTTAGCATCATTTGGGATAGATTCTTCATGATAATATAACAAAAGAAAATAATGATCAATGTCAGCATGTAATTTATTAAAAAAGATGTCTACACGGCATCAAAAATTTAAATTGTTTATTTTTTTCCTTGTAAACGCATTTAAACACACACACACACACACACACACACACACACATATATATATATATATATATATATATATATATATATATATATATATATATATAACAGGATACCAGACCTTTTAATTTATCTTTTTAAATTTATATGACTTCATAACCTTGAGTTAAGTATGTTTTATTTATTTACTAAGCTGATGAAATTGTATAAGCAGTTCACTTGGTTCTAAGTTGAATAGCTATTTCATACAGAATATAATTCACGAGTTTGAAATACTATCTTTTATGTTATTTGTTTTTTCGAATTTTTAAAATACTGAGGTCAGTTAAGAAATTTCTGAATACCACGCTTGGAACAATGATACAAATTATATTACCTGATTAAAAATATATCTCCGAATTTTTGAAATGAAAAAAGTTATGAAATTATAAAAAAATTCTTATGCGTAGAAAGATAAAAAATGTTTTAATTTTGAAGATGTGATATATGTACTTAAACTACGTTTCCTTAAAGTAAATTCAGGAAAAGTATGAAATATTTTGCCATGTGTATGCAGAAAAATTGTAAATAATTTATTTCTGTTAATGCTATCTAGTGAAATTATGATATTTTATGAGATAAAAATATTTTCGTTTTGATTAGACAACATTAGAAGAATATTATCTTCCTGGAAAGAATTTTTTTCAATTTAATCAATCACTGAAAATAGCAAAAACAAAACATTTATCATTTTCTACAAATAATAATTACCACAAAATGCGTACTTTATTATCATATATGTAGAAATAGCTGGGTCAGTTTTATTCTGGAGTAAGAATAATAAACAATGAGAAGTTAACAGTCATGTAGAAGTGTATTAATCGAGACACCCTAAAAAATTTTCAACTATTTGCTACATTTTCTAATAGTTAATACTTTTAGCATAAGGGAAAACAGTTTCAAAATCATATGTATTTTTTATAAAAATAAACAGTTTCACAATTAAAAAATACAATATATACATTATATTGCAAGAATAATAAGATCACATAGTTATTGTGCTAAGCGAAATTATTTTTTATCTAATTTGTTAATTGATATCATTCATCACCATGGATATAAATTTATGGGAAACATTTCAATTCTAACAATACTAATGACCCAATCTGCGATACTTTAAAAATACAAAGCATTTTCTAGAAAATCCAATAAATTTACAAGTTAATTTTAGATAAAGTACTGAAAGAAATTGCAATTCATTAAATAATAATCAGTTGATTATAATAGGCATGATCAATCCTTAGATAATATTTTATTCTTTGCAAGCATATTTCCATATAGACTTAAGATTTCATTTATTATTACAAAAAGTGCTGAACTACTTAATTCTGATTGTTTTAAAATATCAAAAAATGTTTGTTATTAAAAAAATATGCATAATGATTTTAAAGCAGAACAGCGAAATTACACTTCATATACCACACGATTTAATTTTAAACCTCAGAAACAGATAATTCTTTTATATAAAATAAGCTGTAATCAGTTATCTTTTAGAGTTAGTCTTTTAGAAGATTCAGTTATTTGGTTTGATTTAAATACGTTGTACACCAAAAAATATTGCACAAGTTTTGTGGCTACCTATATTGTGAAGTCTTTACAAATGAATGCGTATCAACATAGCTTACAGGAAACAAGATATCTTGTAATGTGCATTGACTCCTTCAACAGTTTTTTTAAAAAACATGAATTACTCTTTTTTTTAAAAAAACTAAAAATATGAGTTACAACACTAAAAGTTTTAAACACAATGAACAAGGAAATATTCGATTTTTAATCAGACTGATAAGATTCTTTCAATGAAATTTAATCTTAATATTCTTCTTAAATCTATGTTCAGTTATAAGAAAGTGAGTAATTGGAAAGTTGTGATGCCAGAAAATGTGATATTGGCATAAATACTTTTGTATAAAATACATTTTGTTCAGAAAATTATAGTTATATTGTATATCATAGAGTTTAAAAATATATATAAAGCGTTTGTTATTTGAGTATCTTATATAATTATAATTGCTAAGATGCTAATAAAATTATAATTATGATTGTAGAACGCAAAATTCTTTCAAAGAATTTTAGTCTTTGTATCCTTCTTAAATCTATGTTGTGATATAAGAAAGTACGTAATTGGAAAGTTGTGATGATAGCAAATGTGATATTGGCATAAATACTTTTATATAAAATATACATTTTGCTCAGAAAATTTCAGTTATATTGCCTATCATAGAATTTTAAAATATATATAAAGAGTTTGTTATTTGAGTATCTTATATAATTATAGTAACTAAGGCATTGAGTATTATTTTTTGAAAGAACAAATCGATTTCATAGCCATGAAAATTATTTTAAATTTACATCATTTCAGAGTTTTCATTAATTTGATTTTCCAAGTAATTTGCAAGTTTATTGGAGAACATTTTGTAAATACCTATAAATTCACTAAAAGATGTATGAATTTCTAAATTACATCATAAACAGGAATAGTATAAAACATATTAATGAGATTTGATACAAAGTATATTTGAACTTAGAATAACTCATATTATCACTTATATTAAATTGTAATTAAATGTATTTAATCCTCGATATTGAAATATATTTCAAATTTCTATCAAAATGACATTTAAAATTTATTTTAAGTTTAAAACACGTTTCACAAAATTTTAACATAATCTGGTAATACAGTAAAATAAAATAATATATCATGCATTTAATAATACTTTTGAATAAATGCATTAACGAAATAAATTTAATAAATATAAAGCTTTATAATAACATTATTTAATATACAAAAAAGTAAGATACAATTTTGTTAAGAAGTGAGATTATGACAAAAACTAGAGTTCATATTAATTTAAATCAAAACATCATTTCCAAGAATTTATATTAAAGATAATTAAAAATAATAGGAGTCATTAGAAATAAATAAATGATTGGGAAGAATACCTTTGAAGAATGATTATCTTCAAGTGACGAAATGTCTAGCTTATTTCTTTATTTATACCATATAACTATATTACTCAGATATTTGAAATAAATAAAATTATTCAGAAATTGTTGGTTGTCTTCCTAGTGGGCTATACATGACTAATGTTTTTAATTTAAATTTAACGTCTATGAAATCCTTTGTTTATTAACATTTGAATTTTTTCAAAACAATACATGCACTGAAATTTTATGTATTTGCTAATATAATCGTTAAATGAGATGTGACTGATAAACGTTTTTTGAATTAGAAAGGATGAAGCTATTATATTATGAATTGATTTATGAAAGAAAAAAACGAAAATGTTTTACAAAAAAATATTATCCCAATAATACTACTCTTTAAAATTTTGTTTCAACTTGGTGACTAAGAGACTTTCACTTTAATACCTTAGAAACTTAAATTTTAAAAGGCTAAGAAAGTGATAAATACGAAAATAAAATTTAATTTTTAAAAGTAAAATTCTAAGAAATAATAAAAAAAAACTATTATATTCATATAACATAACAAGGGTATTGCTCAAGTTCTTTTGAGTAAATTCATATATAGAATCCTTTTTCAATGGAAAAATAAAAAAATCTTTATTTCCAATATTTACAGATAGTCATCAAAACTAATGATAATAAAACAATAAACTTCAACCTAATTTCATTTTTACTAAACTTTCTTACATATTTAATAGTTTAAATTCATAATTAAATTTATTTATTAAGCAATTTACAATTTAAATTTTGAACTTAAACATCAATTATTTTAAAAATGCAAGAAATAATAGTTAAAGCAGTTCACGTCACTAGTTAAAAATATGTCAATGACAAATAATTGATAAAACAATGAGACATTATGGATAGTTTGTTTAACATGTTGAATACACCACACTGTTGAAAATAATAAAATTTACTCCTTTAGAAAATCCTTAAATATAAGAGCCATCCTCTTATCTTAAGAACAAAAAAAAATTAATGAATTAATTATCTTTGAAGCAATTGTGCTTTACTCGTTTTCAAAAATCTATAGTACTCCATAAATTATTTATATTTTATTTTAAAAGAGAAATTTTGAAAAGTATTTAATAGTGAATAAAAAATAATTAGGAAGATTCGTACATAAGTAGTTCTTCCATCATAAAAATGAGAATAAAAATAACGTTTTTTATGAAAAGGTATAAATATGAGGATAATTACAAATCAGCATATTGATTATTTAAACTTCCTTAGACTATTCTTCTTTATTATTTAAACTTCCTTATACATTTTTTAAAGGAATGTTTTCAAAAATCACATTTTCTGCAGAACTGTTAAATGTTCCGCATGCTGATTTTTCTAAATAAGCAATTAATTTTAAAGATTCTGTTTAGCTTAAATCTCACAATTTTAATTAAATAAAATGTAGATACATGGTTAAAACACATTTAAACTCTATGAATGAAATTTTACAGTAGCAATTTTAATTTTATTTCCAAAATTTAATTTAAAAATTAATTAATATATTAATAAATTAATTTAATTAATAAATTAATTAATAAAATTAAAATTTAATTTTTAAAATTTTTAACCCTTTTCTGATAGAAGTAAAATTATATTTAATCATAATTTTATATTGAAATGTTTTTACAATTAATTTTTATATGGTTTTACATAGCAAAGAAAAAAAGGCAAGCATTTATGATTTTAATTAAAGTATAAATTTACTGGGAATATCTGGAATATTTAATTACACTTATTGAGAGTTCCAGTTATAAAGGAAAATATATATATATATATATATATATATATATATATATATATATATATATATATATATAAACTGTTGTTTATTTTACATCATGAAACAAAGGATTAAATGATTGGAACTATGATATTCAAAATTTACAATACCTAATGAATGGAAATTTATAATTTATTCTAATGATGCAAATGGGATGCGTCAGCTTAGGAGTTAATAAAATCCTCCACTACTCTATTTACAAAGATGAAACTTATAAAGTTTATACATTGATTTTCTAACAACTCCTAGGACCTCACCAGCAAATTAATTTCTAAAATTTGTTTGAAAATACTTTTTTTGTATTAAAATATTGCATTAAGTGTATAGACTGCCTTAAATCTTATCCACTGAATTATATGTATGCCAACTGATTGTATTTAAGAATAATACGATTAATTATAAGTATCAAGTTAATTAAAATTAATTGTGATGAGATTCATTCTAAATTAAAATTATTGTTTTCATCTGTTTCTGCAATTTGCTTTACATATTATATTAATTCAATGAGAGCAAAGTTGGAGCATCGTATTTTGATGTTAATTAAATACTCTGTATCACATACGCAAAAATGCATTGTGTATGTGATACGGAGTATATTGAAAGTGAGCACTAATATTGTTCACTAGAAACAATTGAAAACATAAGCTCTGATTTGTCAATCTTGATTAATCCTATTATTATAGTGAGTAGCAGTATAAAACAATTGTCTCAATATATCTAAAGTTTCTTAGTTTATTCTATAAATGAAAAAAATGTTGAAAAGAATTCAAATGTTAAAATTAAATATAATTTCAAAGGAAATATTCAAAGCCCGCAAAAACACTTTTATTCACTATTAACCTTATTGAGCACTGTAAAGATTGCACTTTCCGAGAGAAAATATGGTTAATAGCAATAATGTGCATTGTTAGATTATCTCATACAGCTGTTTTATTATTAAAATGTTCTGTGTAGAATGATACAGAATACAGCAGAAAATGCATGGATTAATTACTTATCTGTATTATGTCTATTTAATTGAGTTAATACATATTTTTCTTGAATTATAAATTTAAATACTATGTTGCATCGCATTAATTAGCTTTTCAGATTTAGTTATCGACAACTGTCATTAGCAGAAGGAAATAAGTACCTTTGATTCGGTTAGGAGAATTGAAATTTAATACAGCTTGTGTGTATGGTTAAAATAATATGCTCTAAGCATTTTGAACCGAAAATAATATTCGCAATTCTTTTTTAATCATTGATATTCATTAAATGTATTTAAATCTAGCCAATATCACTAATTTATTATATACTAATTTATAAAATTTTAATTATTAACTAACTAATGTCACATCCGGAAGATACCACATTAACTAATGACTCAATAAACTTGTACTCATCTGTCATTCAAATTATTTTCGAGCTAATTATGGAATTTCAAGAATTAGTTCTTATGATAAAAATAAGTGCTTAATGCCCTAAGCAAATTGATTGATTAAAACTTACGAAATCTTCCGCTTAATAGTCTTCCCTCCAAAAAACAAATAAGATTACGTCTCCTATTGGGATGTTGTCGATGATTTGTTTGATATTAAAGAGATTCAATTTAGATGTTTTTATTTATTTTCTTAAATTGTCCCATTGAAATTATGAAACAGTGGAAAGATCATGAAATGAAAATTCTTATTTATGAAACCAATTATTCATTTAGTATCCAAAACAAGAGGTCTATTTTAGAAAAAAAGTTGTGGATTAGAAATTATTGACGGAAGAAAAATGTATGTTTGATGACTTAGTACCGTTGAACCAAAAGTAAAACCAGAAACTACAAGGGTATGGAGAAAGGCTGAAATTAGAAGCGAAATTCTACACTTGCTTGTTTGGTTAGGGCATCGTTCTTGTTACCAGAGGGTAGTGAGTGCGAATCCGGCCTCCCCCCCCACCATCCGAAGATTCACTTACATATTTTGTAATGGTGGTTTATGTATGTAAAATATGTCATCGTCGTAATGTCTTTCATGGGAAATTATACTTCAGGGTGTGGCACACTAAGCCTCGGTGTCTTCTTGGTTCCTGGTGTCCTCTTGGTTAAGCCTCGGTGTCTTCTTGTTTCTAAATTACGAGGACCCACTTTCAAAGCCACGATGCCACACCCTCTGTTCTCTTACTGACCTGAAAAGCTATAAAGGTAATATTATTTACCCCCTTGTAGCTCTAAAAGGAGTAATTTCCAGTAGCCGGGCCTTGTAAACAAAAAGAATATAATATTAAAAATAAGCAAATGGAGTTTATTTGTGTAACACTAGTTACAACACTCTCTAATTGTACAGTAGACAGTTCGTGTGTTCGAATCCCACCTTGGGCATGGATGTTTGTAGTAGTTCAGAATCCACTTTAAGCCGTAGGTCCTGGTCTAATTAGCCCTCGTGTGCAAAAAATGACCGTTGAGCGACAAACAAACAAACAAACTAATTGTGCAGTAGATTTCATAATTGAGATTATGTATTAATATATACTCGTTAATTAAAATGAAACTAACCAAAGGAATTATGAAAAGCACAGTAATAAATAAATAAACATTATATTTTTATATAAAATTATAAATTACTAATCACTTACAGGCTATAATGCTTATGTATGTAATTTCTCTAAATACTTAAGCAATAAATATAATGTAAAAATTTATGTGTAGTATATTAAAGAATCTATTGATCATATTAATCTGTATTTTATACAAAGAATTTTTCACTTTCATAATAACACTGCCGTAAAAAACATGAAATTATTTCCTTAAAAAAACAATTCTTATTTCATTTATAAACAAATATTTATTAAAATCATTATTTTTGTTTATAACATTTCCCCGTGTACTTTTATATTTTCTTAAATTACATTATATAAATAAATCATTCAATACACAAATAGACACCAGATAAATAAAGTCACTCCAGTCTTTACAAAAGAGTGCAATTTTTTCATAAAAAAACGCATTTTAAAACGAGTTTCATTTGTTGGTACCTAGCAGCAGGTTTGCTACTCTACCATGAATTCATGATCAAAATAATTTCAATGAATATATTGAATTTGGAAATGCGCAAACATACTTTTATGTTTTCTTATTATTTTTAAAGTACTTGAATAAAATTCAATATAAAGATCTTTATTTTAGTAAATTAGCCTTGTCTCTATGTTGTTATAAAAATACCAAATTTTATCATAGAATAGTTTAATGTTTTCAAATTAGTAATAAAAATCTTTTTGGTACTTTTAGTGCTACCAAAACTCAAAGACTATCATAAATTTTTGGCCGTTATCTCATATGAAAAGTAATTGAGCTGTTTACCAGATCTTTGAATCATTTTTATTTTTGATAAATTTATTAGGTTTCTTACGTTTTCCCTCATGACTTCCAGTTATTGATTACATCTTCGCCTCAATATAAAATAAGTTATGCCCTTCCAGTTTCTCTGTGTTCTATTTATTTCATAAAGTATTTTTATCATCTAACATAAGCAGAATAACATTTAATTCTCTTTGTCAGTTGAATCTATGTCTATAGTTTAATCAAGAAATGATTTCATCTAATAGAAGGAAACTTGCATAAGCATGTTGATTTCTAGTTGACTTAAACATGGGTTACTGTCTATCATTTCAAAAATTGAACAAGTTAATAAGTTAACAAGTTAACAAGTTAATAATTAATTTAATCCATCAGAAAAACTTATTTAAACCTGGCCTAAATTTGCTTATACCACGATATATGATGTTCCGGAACTTTGCGCGTCTAAAATCCAAGACATGTGGTTCTGTAATACTTACTGCTCTTTGAAAATTGTCATCCATTCGCAACCATTGGGGAGAGAGAACAAATGTAATTATGAGGAAGGATTCTCGATCCTCTCTAAATTTTCACAATGTAATTTATTTTAAAAAATAAATTACCTTGTGAGACAAACATTTATCTTATTTTTATTTTGAAAATTTATTGTTTTCACCTCTGTAGAGAATAAATTTTTATGTATCCCACTATAATGGGATCAAAAATGCATTGGAATGCTGACAAAGAATTCCTGTCATTTAATAATTTAGCACCTAAAGACAGTTTTTTAATTTTTACTCCCTTCCTTCAGTTTTGTTTGGCTGATTTATAAGTGAAATTTCATTACATAATAAAAAATTGTCCTATGAAGAAAGTTACTTAACTAGTATTTTTTTCCAAAGTACAATTTTTCTGAGGAGGCTGGGCAAAAGTTTTTCTACTGGAATTCCTTGTTATCTACTCGTATATACTCCATTTTCGACTCCTTGTATAACATTTATACTGAAATGATAGGTTGTTGAAGACTGAACAATATTTCAACTATTAACTATTTAGTTTGAGGTTTGATATTTTGACTTTAGTAGTTTTTATTTGTAATGTTTTGTGTCCATTTTAAATCACAAGTCCCGATTAAAATAGACTTTGAACTACCAATATGACATAAAACCATGCTGCCTTAGAACATAGAATCATCTAAAATATGTATCACAATTTCATCATATATAAAAACATTTTTGTTCAAATATTTTATGCACAAAAAATTATTAACATTATTATAACATATGTATTAGTTTGTAGCCAAAAAAAAAAATGTTTATTATATTTGCTTAATTCTTTGGAATTTGAAAATTTTCAATCACAAAAACATTAAGCTTACTTTTTATTTCTAAAGACAAAATCTCTTCATTAAAACAATAATTTACTTCTCAAGTTACCTTCAGGGCTAAATCGAAAACTCTTAGAAGAATTAACACGTTAAATCAAAATTTCTTTTAACGCTTAAATAATCTTCTAGTCGTTTAATCTTCATTAACTATTCAAATTTTGTTGTCCTTTTTCTTCTAAACATTTTATCAAAAGGATTTCTACCGTGTAATTAATGAATTTAATTCCTAACTCAAAGTTTATTCTGCTCTCCGTGAGATTAAAAATGAGTGGGTCGAAAATGCTTCATCATTAGTTG
The DNA here is from genome assembly GCA_030067965.1 of Latrodectus elegans. Lineage (NCBI taxonomy): Eukaryota > Metazoa > Arthropoda > Arachnida > Araneae > Theridiidae > Latrodectus > Latrodectus elegans. The sequence continues at coordinate 29,060,781 of CM057817.1, forward strand.
ATTATTGATTTGCATGGAAAAAATATTAAAATAAAATATTTTTTTTCTGTAAATTGGCTAAGTGCTTATTTTTGTTTCGTTTGTAGTACATTGTAAAAAAAGAAATGCCATGAGAATAGCATTTATGAATGTATTATTTAGTTAATTTTAAAAAAATGGCTATTCAACAAAATGATATCTCAAAGATTCAAAATTACCGATTAGATAATGTCTGAGAATCAGTATACTTAAATTTAACAAAGTCATGAAATGAAAAACTATAAAATTTAGTAAATGATTATGTTAATGAAACATCAATGAGGGAAAGTTTTTGCATTCTTTAATGAAAACATAAATTTATTCATAATATATCTACTCCAGCATAAGGAAATTTTTGACAATTTGGCAAATTAATGCAATGTTATAAATAATTAAAATAATAATATTCAATCAAAAAGAGAAGAATATTTTATTTCAATATGAAGTGAAATACATCTAAACAAAATTCAATGCTGGATAAAGTTTTGTAAAATGTAAACCCAAAAATGTATTATATCCCATCATTTCTGAGTAAAGTATATTTAAGACAATTGATCGTTTTTTCTTTGTATCAAGCTTATTGTTTCTGAACAAAATTTCAATTAGAGGGAGTTTTCAAAACTCTAATGATATCAACATGGGGTAAAATTCAACAAAACAATTATTTTTCGTTTAAATACCTAAATTTTATAATGCGCTTCAAATATTAAAATATCCATGAATTTAAAAATCAAGTAATCCTTAAAATCTATATTAGATTATGTCTAGATAATTCAATTATTTTCAATTGGATGAATATATCGAGAAAACATTTTGTTCTTACCAACATTTCTCAAATAACTCACCAATTACTTATAGTAGTACTGAAATTCAACAGAAATTATCATTTTGTTTATAATATCATTGAAACAGGCACCTTAAGGGCAGGAAACTCCAGAAGTACCAAGATAGAATTTAGATTTTCGTTTTTTTTAGTATTAATACTGTAGTGCTGCTAAGTAAAAATGAGAAAGCCTGAAAGCCAAACAAGAAAAACATGACTTATTTTAAATTTGCATATATCATGGACATGAAATTCGCAAGATATTTTGAAAATTCTTCAAAAGAGAATGTTTAAAAATTGGTTTCGTTTCATTGTTGATTATTTAACGGATTAGTTTTCTGAAGAACATATCAGAAAGTCATTGTCATTGGGGAAATAGGCTATTCCTTTAAGCTATAAACACATTTCATTGATTATAAATCAAATTATTACAGATAGTAATCTTTGTTCCGCTTTAACAATTGTTAAACTTCAAAACTTCCTTATAAAAATCTATCGCGTTAGTAAATGGTAAGCAAAACAATTTACTAAAATTAAACCTAATAATCTGAGAAGTTAAGAATCTGATCCATATTATCATTCACATGCTTACACTGCTCTGCCAAAATATTTTGAAGAACAGTTATGGAATATGAGATCTGCTAACATATTTTAAAATGTTATCTTCTGTTCATAAAGTTAACCAGATCTCCAAGCCAATATTTTTCAGGAACAAAGTGTAGTTATTTTAGACTTAAGAATAATCAAATATAAGTGACAAATTGTATACATGAAATTAACTAAAGTGTTCTAGTGTATAGATATAATTGCGCTTACATTCTTTAAAGTGTAGTCTCGTTTTTCAGAATAAAATTATAATGCAATCTATTTAATTTAGTTCTGTGAGCATTCAAATTTCAAATCCTTAGTTTGAATAAATCACCTTTATTTAAGTCATGAAAAAAGTGACCGAGATATTTACAAGCTTATGTATTAATTTATATGGTTCTATAACAACCACTGAAAGACATTTCTATACTATAAAAGTATGCTGCTAAAAACCGTAAGCTCAACTGTTGTATTTGTCCATTGTAATTTCTTTCACAGTTTCTACTTTAAGTTGATCTTCCTTGTCAAAACAATACTCGTATAAATATGAATTGGTTGCAATGAGAGAGACAGTCACCATTATTTTTAAAAGTAATTTGTAAAGTTAATATTTTTGATTTCAAAACGTATCAGTATTAATTGAAAATGGTACGAAAGTTATAACCAAAGTATTTATTTATGAAACATAAGCATGAAATTACCCACTAAAAAGATTTAAGTTAATCATAAAAGGAAATTTGATGTCTAAGTCATAAAATATAAAGCAATGAAAGAGGATAATTTCTTTAGATGAGTTTCGTCTGTATTTTCTTTTATATATTTCTCAAGAGTTTTCATATCGTAAAAATCCTAATAACGTCTCTGCGGTGAAAAATGGAAACAGGACGGAAATATTATCCTTATCACATATTGATCTAAGCTATCTATCACACGCGTATTTGGTTTAACTGATCAATATTATTCAATAAAGTATTAATATTAAAGATTTTTGGGCCCATTATAGTTGGTCATGTCTATCCAGTTACGCATAAATTATTTCTCTCTGTTTTTACTTTCTATCGAAATGAAAGCTTTACCAATTAGTAAAAATATATTATAATAAAGGAACTTATTATGAAGGGAAATAACTGAAAATCAATTAAAAAAGTTTTATATTGAATTTGTTTGTGAAGCTGAAAATATAACAGCTAATAGTATAAAATAGCTGACGAAGACAAAAATAATTTATAGAAAAGGTTTTTTAAACTACTGACTGCCATGGACATTTAGTGTCCTTTACTTACAACTATAAATCAATATTACGATTTCAGTAAGAAAAATATAATTTGCTTACCTTTTATATGCGATTAGAAAAAAATAAGTCCTATTTATAAATCACTTACAAAAATTGAAACATATATCATCTATGAAGACATGATTGATTCCCTCTTTTAAAATGTCCATCGATGTATAATGTCTTGGTTTAGAGAGGCAATATATTTCCCTCGAATCCACTTTTTATCATATTCCCATAACATAATGATTAAAAATAATATGTTCTATTTCTTGATTTCTACAACGGACGTATGTACGATTTTTCTAATATGCAGCTAATCAGAAATGCAGTGAAACGTTAATTTAAGGATTAATATTTATTACTTTTTCAGAGTTAATGGAAATTTTTGAAAACTTCTTCCCATCATTCTGATGGTTTTTAGCGGATCTATACATGAGACTTCATTTCATGATGTAAAACAGCATTTTCAACAAAATTAAGTAAATAATAAATGTCATTTAAAAAAAAAACAGAAATCATTATTTTCCCAATCACTCTATTCTTTCCTAATATTACAATATACCAATTTTCATTAGGAATTTAAAAGCCAAAAATTACGGCGCGAGCTTGGATAATCTGGTATTTGATATAATTATACATTTATGAGAATTTTTAATGAAATTTGACTGATTCAAATTTTATTTAAGGTTATTATAAAACTATTTCAAAAACACTCATAGAAAGGGAAATGTAGACTCACTACAAAAGATGAAAATCAACAAAAGAATTCCCAATAAATATTTGTTCAAACAAAAATATAGCAGAAAATCTAAGAAAAATTAATATTGATTACATATTATAAATTTAGAGAATTCTGTAATTGTTCTTTTGTCATCAAAAATTTCTACATTTTATGACTTGTTTGCTTAATTATACTAATTATGGTTGACTTAAAAAATTATGTCAAAATAATATTAAAAACTTATTTATCATGATACATTTAAAATTAATAGAATATTTGCCGTTAAGGTCGTTTCCAAGAAATATCCGCTCTATACTAGAAAAGTTTGAATGAATACTTACCACTTAGATTCAGGTCTTGGAAAAGCAATAAATTAAGGAGAAGTATTTTAATATTTTGATTAAATCTACCTTTCTTTCCATGTTTACTCTTCCAGTTACTTTATCTTACATTGCCTTAAAATATAAAAATGGATAAATGTACTTGATGTTATCTTTACACTATTACATAAAAATATTATGAGAAAAATAAATATAAAAGCAAACTGAATGTAAAGATAGAATTAAATTGAAAGTAGGTTTCAATAATACATTTGAAAAATCATAAAACATTATGAGAAAATTCTAAATATCAACATGAATTATTCATGCTTTACGATCCTATATTCCCTATTTTGATTTTGTTTATGTCAAGATCCTTATTTTCATTAATCCTCATTCATGCAAAATACGATTTTTTTTCTTCATAATGTAACTCTTCATTACTGTAAAACTTTACATGTTTGCTTCCTATTTTATCTCATTTATTAGATGATAAGCCCAGCAAGTTCACGGTATTCTTTAATATTTTCATTTTCAGGGTCCCTTTTGAATAATGTGATTTGAAATAGAATGCAAAAGATTCTAATTTTATTTTATATAAAATAGAAAAATATATTGAATTGTGAAAATTTTATGAACGGTATGAAAGTTAATTATAATTTCAGTATTCAAATAATTATGTGGTTCTTAAAGAAGTATAAAAAATGTAGAAAAATCCTTTCTTGTCAAAATAGTTAAAATATTGCTTAAAAATTATAGAGATTACAATTGAACAGCATTTAATTTTTTTTTAAAAAAATGTGATAAATCACCACATCATAGTTTTCAACGACTTTAATATTTTTGTAATTTCAATAAAAGCTTTAATTTTAAACTCTCATGTGGTTTAAATTAATATTTTTAAAATTTTTAAAGAGTTTCTATCTTATTTTAATGCAGTAGTCTAATATTTTATGTTTTGCTTTAAAAATATAAATCGCTATTATCTCATAGAGAACCCTATAACATATCATGAGCATATATGAAGCTACTTATAAATATAGAATTAAATTAAATGGAGGACAATTATCATGAGATAAAATCACATTTGTCCATGTTTGCAAAATTTACATTAACATGTAAATATTATTAATTATGAATAATTCAATATTTTTCCATTTTTATTAATAAAGTATATGATTACTTATTTACTAAAATCAACCACATGGTTACACACAACTGTGAAAAATAATATTGCTTCATAGATTTTTACAGGGCATAAATATATAAATGATCCGTAAACACATCTGTGCATTAGTTTGCTAGTCAATCTACAGCTTAGCGCATAAAAACTTCTTCAAGTGGGATCTACAGCACAAAGTGGAGTCCAAAACAATAAATGCACAAGCATCCTTGATAGGAATTAAGCTCATGAACTGCTGAATTAGACTCAAAAGTTAATCACTCAGCTGCCAACACAACATAGGTGTATATGTGCTTATTACTACCACTTTCATAACAAGTTTATGATCTAAGGCTGTATGCAATATTTTGATTGACTAATAGGGCAAGTACACTACTGGCCATTAAAATTGCTACACCAGCAAGAAATGCAGATAACAAAATGATATTTATTGGACAAATATATTATACTAAAAATCACAAGTGATTAAATTTTCAAAAAAATTTGGCTGGATAGATCCTGAGAAATCAGTACCCAGAACAACCAACTCTGGCAGTAATAACACCAGTTATACGCTTGGGTATTGAGTCAAACAGAGATTGTATTGCATGTACAGGTACAGATGCCCATGCAGCTTCAACACGATGCCACAGTTCATCAACCGTAGTGACTGGCGTTTGGTGACGAGCCAGTCGCTCGGTAACCATTGACTAGACGTTTTCTATTGGTGAAAGATCTGGAGAACGTGCTGGCCAGGGCAACAGCCGAACATGTTTCCTATCAAGGAAGGTCCATACAATACTGGCAACATGCGGTCGGGCATTATCCTGCTGAAACGTAGGGTTTCACAGGGCTTGAATAAAGGGTAGAGCCGAGGGTCATAACACACCAGAAATGTAACGTGCACTGTTCAAAGCACCGTCAATGCGAACAAGAGGTGACCGAGACGTGTATCCAATGACACCCCATACCATCACACCAGGTGATAGGCCAGTATGACGATGACGAATGCACGCTGCCAGTGTGCGTTCACCACGATGCCGACAAACACGGATGCGACCATCATGATGCTGTACACAGAAACTGAATTCATCTGAAAAGATGACGTCTCACCATTCGTGCGCCCAGGTTCGTCGTTCATCACACCATTAAAGGCGCTATTGTCTATGACGCAGCGTCAAGGGAAGCCGGAGCCATGGTCTCCGAGCTGAGAGTCCATGCTGCTGCAAACGTCGTCGAACTATTCGTGCAGACACTTGTTGTCTTCCAAACGACCCCGTTTCTTGACTCACGGCTCGTGATGTCGTTGCACGATCCATTACGGCCATGCGGATAATATTCCTGTCTTCTCGGCTGCTAGTGATAGGTCGCCATTGAGATCCCGAATGGCGTTCCGTATTACCGTCCTGAACCCATCGATTCCAAATTCTGCTAACAGTCATTGGATCTCGACCGACGCGAGCAGCAATACTGCAATACGATAAACCGCAATCCCGGTACGCTATAGTTCGACCTTTATCAAAGTCAGAAACGTGCTGGTACGCATTTCTCCTTCTTACACGAGGCATTTATAAGAATTAAGAATACCACAATAATTATTCATCATTTGGAGAAAAATGTAAAAATATTACTTCTACAAACTCATTAAAATATTTAAATTCAGCAATTATTCATCAGAACTATGTTTCATAATCTTTAACCAATTGTCAAATATTTCAAAAATTCTTATTGCTACAACACTTTTTAATTTATTAAATTGAGTAATAATAGTATACTCCACAAAAAATAAAAATGAAGACTCTTCCTTTTTATTAATATATCTAATGGAACATCTTTAATGGAGTCATATTAAAAAATCCTATCATAACTTGTTAATATATATATATATATATATATATATATATATATATATATATATATATATATATATATATATATATATATATATATATATATATATATATATATATATATATATATATATATATATATATATTTGTAGCATTTAATAGTAATAAAATGAGATTTTTAAATATCTCCAACTAAATTTGCGAATTCTTGATTAAAAGATAAATAAATTAAAATTTAATATGCTACTGCCTACGTTAAAGAATTAAAGGTAAAGTTCTTTACAATATTTAATTGCAGAATTTAGGTTTAAAGGCGGTATCCGTGACAAATGTTTTATTATTAAATTGGTTTTCTTGATGATTCCAAACACACATTTTCTGTTAAATAAAGTTCTTTCCATAGAAAATAAACTCTGGAATAAATGGGACTTCTTCACAGCATTCTTACACAATTCCTAAATCCAATTTATTTTCTCTTTGCGAAATTTCTCATTTTGCTTGAGAGTTAGACTATAATTTGTTTGAAGGTAACATGTGTTTTGTTGGAATAAAACTCCTAACTGTATTATCTCGTTTCGAGAAAACTTTTTTTTTTTACTTTGATTCTGGCGTAGCAAGATAACACCATTAAAATATTTCCCTTGAATAATGTTTAATCTGGGGTAAAAGTTCGCAAATTTAGGTTAAAAGCTAATGCACGTTTAAAGTTGATACTTTAAACATACCTGTGTGTGTGTGTGTTTGTCTATTTAATATCAATTTATAGTCTTGACAAGAAACGTGTTCTCAAAGAAAGTGTGGTACTCCAATCATGAAATACTTTTCCATTAAACACTTTTTTATAACAAGCTAAAGTTAACTGCATTCTATAAAGGGAGTTTTTTTTATAACTTTATTAGAATTAATTTCATTATTTTTCTAGTATGACATTGATATTCTTTCCTGGAATGAAAAAATTACATTGAACATTTATTTTTATCTACAGTAAAATATGTATAAATGTTTTAATATGTTTTCTAAAATGTAATTTATCACTTTGATTTTAGTATCAATCTTTTTGATTATAGTTCGCATTTGTAGACATTCTTATTAAAAAAATGTTATTCATAATATGCTTTTGGGTGATAAAAATGCAATTCCAGTATTTTTCACATAATATAAGTAGAGATTATATATATATATATATATATATATATATATATATATATATATATATATATATATATATATATATATATATATATATATATATATATATATATATATATATATATATATATTTATATATTTATATATTTATATATATATACTTCTTGTAATATCAAATATCATTTAATACAGCAAGTTTGTGACAAATTTTTATTTATGTGTGTATGG